>JAFMSR010000016.1:42182639-42273707 GCA_022818135.1 Saxidomus purpurata
CTGAAGTAGACAATGTTTAAAAAGACAAGCTATACACAGAGCTAGGAATTGTTTCACATTATCATGTAACTATAGTCTATTTGTTCAAGTTTCTTACCAAATCTTTTAATCGTCTAAGTAATGAGAAGGTATTTTGTTCTCAAGAAGGTGGCAATTCATAACCAAATTACATGTCAATATTAGATTTAACAAATGAAAACTTATTCGAGTAGGAAAATATTTATATGACTTTAGCCCATTTTAAACAAAGTTGTAAAGTAAGCGTCATGTTGTTTTTGTTATATTGTGCAAAGAAAATACATACACGTGTTATTATTCATTTGCAAGCCGCTACAATAACCGATATTTCCGAGAACATTAAAAGGTGTTTTGGCAGCCGCTAATTCAGAATTTACAACAGCAAAACTTGAGACAGCAGATTCTGGTACAATGACGCCGTACTTCACTATAAGACTTCCACTCCTGTTAAATAATTGATAGTTATTACATTTGTTCATCACAGTCACTTTTCATCGTTTTCAAATAGAATTGCTGCACAATAGTCATGTGCGTTTAGTAATACATTTAGTAACGTTGAAGGTGGGTTTTTTCAGAATACCGTTTATCTTTTTTTTCTATAGGATGTATCTAATATTCGTTTTACTCACAAGCGTTAGCAATTACTTAAAACAGATTTTAAAAACATAGAACATTCGTGAGGCTTTGTTTTCCCGGTATTTTCTACTTAAAATAAATATAAATAGATCGCAAATATACAGTGATCATAATTTCGTTCCTAATCCATTTTGAATGTTTTAAATATGCTCATTAATCATTAAAATTTTTCTCCCTATCCGATTATATTCTTTGAACAAATTGTGAGTTCAATGAACGTTACATGATAAAAAATACAAATTTAAAGAGCAAACGTCTCATTTTAGCACATATAATCAGCATAGAGGCCTTTTGAAATAAATCGCTATCCACCAATTAATTATAAAACAATAACTTTACATAGATTGTTGAATGCTTTAGGACACAGCAACATATTCTAAAACCCTGATTTTACCGATAATGACTGGAATATATAGCTTAGACTTTAAGATTTAGAAACAATACTTCCTTTCGGAGTTATTTAATTTGACACCAGTTTCAGGGAATGTCTCTTTATGCAAAATTGTTTGAGTAAGTGAAACTCAAGTCTCGGTGTAATCCAATCACTTGATAAATAAGGTTAAATATGTTTTAAAAAAAGACGGAGCAGTGTCGCTGACCATAAGAATATTATTCCCATAAAAGTTTGAAAGACTATGATTGGCTAAGGGATAAAATAGAGCGTTTACAGATACAGAACCGAGAATGCCGAGTTGTCAAAACCTCGAATTTATGTTCATACCGCCAGTATGTGTTGTATTTGCGGTTATCAAAATTGACAGAGATATGTTCAAAAACTTTATTCATTGTTGTGTGATTTCTACAAACCTAGGTTGCAACATCCAAAACAGTTGTTCTTTAATTTCGATTATTGTAAATGAAAAAATGATAAAGAAAGAAAATAAAACATGTTAGGGAATATTGTTTTGTTTAATCTTACCGGATAGAATATATGATGATAGTAAGATCCACGCCGACAAGGCGTTCGGTGTAAAATGCTCGCAGCTGAAAAACAACATGTAATATACTTGAAATGGTGTTTCGTTCTGTATCATAACACAAAAACAAAAATAATATCAAACAGGGAATGCCACGTACCAAAAACGCAGCCTCCCCAAAACGAACCCCACAGCACCCAGAAGTGCACACCACCAACACACACACACACACACACACACACACACACACACACACACACACACAATCATGTACACACACACATATACACTACCAACACACACTAGCATACAAAGCAAACACACGAGGACAAAACGAACAATTAAAGGAACACAGTGGGGCACCGCCTTGGAACGGTCAGTGGCAAAAACACCACTGGGGAGCTTAAACCGGTTTATGGTGCGCACCCAACCTCACTCTTACCCCCACCATGTTCCAAAGTCACAGGACAGTGTAAATAAAAGTAATCCCTGCTAGGTGAATCTCTAACACACGCAATGGAAACAAAAGGCATAGTATGTAAAACACAAAAATGCTCGTGTATAAATATATAAAAAGCAAACCTTGAGAACCAAAAAACGTATGTACTCAATGCATTTGCAGAAGGCAGAGCACCAAGAGAAACACCCTTAAGGGCCCGACGAAACAGGCCAGAGGACAGAAATCAAAACAGTTTCGTCCCAGTGGGATTTAAAAACTGCCCATCACAGAGTCCTCCCCCTCTTCCGTCAGACACAATCAAAGAGGGAAGCATAGCGTCCAACTGTAAACGGGTTGAACACCAAACATGCGGTGTGTCTCAAAACAGTTGGGTCGTAACCTCTTTTAACAAAACGTTTTATAATTTTAGCAAATACAGTTGGAAAATTGCCATGACCCAAAATCTTACGAAGTTTGTAAACCACATCCCCATAAAAATCGGGTTTTGAAATACCTTCTCGCAGAAGAGTCTTTAGATTACTATTGAATTTCAAAACCAAATCAGAATTACGATAGTAAAATTTAGCAAAATATTTACGCAATTTGTAATAACGGTAGCCCTGTTGAAGAAGTTTATTTGTAATATATTGATTACGTTCATTGAAATCCTCAACATGACTACACGCTCTGGCAAACCGAATTAACTGAGAAATGTATACCCCATAAGATGTAGCATGAGGTACATCCCCATCCAAATGGGGGAAATTTACAATATTAAAATTAAAATCATCCCTCTTGTCATAAATTTTGGTATGTATAATATTGTTATAAATAGAGAGATGTAAATCTAAAAATGAAGCACCAGTATCCAAATTGTTAGTTTTAATTAACCGGAGTTCCCGGGGATAAATAGTGTCCACCAATTGACCAAAAAACGGGTTATCCATATTAAGAATATCATCCAGATAGCGTGATGTATTATTAAAAGCAGTGATAATGTCTGCCTGCGTATCTGGAGAAAGACTCAACATAAAGTCTCTTTCATAACAATATAAAAACAAATCTGCGACAAGGGGTGCACAATTTGTTCCCATGGGAATACCGATTACTTGTCTGAAAACTGCATTCCCAAACCTTATATAAATGTTGTTCAATAAAAAGGAAAGGGCTTTACAAACTTCGTCACAGGTCCACATAGTATAATGTTTAACAATACAGCTAGTAAAAAAAGCTTTATCGAAATTGCAGGCGAGAAATGTAGCATTCTCCCTGGCAAAAGTCTTTTGAATTAGGGCAGTTAGCTTGTCATTTATCAAATTATGTGGTAAAGTGGTATACAGAGTAGAAAAATCGTATGTACTGACTGAAGTTACTTTGTAATTATTAACTTTAAACTTATCCAGGATTTCGCCAGAATTTTTGATCGACCAAAATAAATGTTTACCAGAGTTTTCGTATACTTTATCACAATATCTTTTCACGTGGGCTTTTATAGCAGTTAGGCAAGATGTTAATAGTTTTGAAATATTTGTAGTGGTACAAGAGCTTGAATTAGCGATGAAACGAGCTTTATATGGTTGTTTATGTAATTTAGGAATCCAGTACATAGTAGGAAGTTTAATATGTTGATCATCTATACGAACTTTCAAATTAGAAACTTCACTGATGTGATCAGTGACCACATTTTGTTCAACGGAAGGACTCAATATATAAGCTTTAGTGCTATTTAGTTCGTTTTGTAAAACATTAATATAATGTAGGCGTCAAATGATGATAATATTGTTGGCCGCCTTGTCTGCTGGAACTAAGACATACTTAGAATGAAATTCTTGGATTTCCTTTTTCAGATGTCTTAAAGTAAACTTGGGTTTTGATGGAAGTAGGTGTTCATTTGTTTGGTAAAATTTTATACGAGAATCGACAATGTTAAAAATACTTCGTTTCCAAGACGTTAATGCATTTGGATCAGCATTCTCACGACGACACCATTTAACACAAAAAGTTTCGATGGATTCCGCAATATGACCACGACAAGCATGAAAATCAATAGTAGAAGGAATTCTGTATTTTGGTCCTTTAAAGAATAAATTACGAATACGCTTGTCTTTAATAATATCAAAATTACCAGTGATGACATGACCGGCATCTGAATAGCAAAATTTCGAGTTTTTACATTCGCAGTAAGAAGGGGTATTTGTTTGAACATCTAGGTCGGAAACAATTTTATTGTAATTGAATATAACATTTCTAACAGGTGTTTTATATTTATAACAGATAATAGGAACTTCGGAGTTTCGGAAATACTTAGGCACAGAATCAATGACACGTCTATCACGAAATATACTGGGTATATCGATGAAGTCAATACCTTTATTAATGAAATGAATTTTAAGAAAATGTCTATCATGATCAGATTGAGTGTCAATATGTGGACGGAGAACGTGTTGTGTGTAATGTTGGATAAGATATGACACAGTGTAAAACGGATCTGTTTGAATAACGTACTGGTCCGCTTCCTCGTCTAGTTTTTTAAGAGACTGAATAGATAAAGATGTGAGACGAGAAAGCATTGAATGTCTACCAGAGTTTGAAAGAATTATATCGAGGTCTGCAACAGAAATATTGACTTTTGATTTGCGCTTAATATTACCATTGCGTCTAATTCCATGAGACCTAGATTTACGTTTCCTAATATTTAAAATTGAAAATATATCGATATCAGGGTTTTTAGAGATATTACCTTCTTGATAAATATTATCATTTAAGCCCAACGGAAACGGTGACTGTAAATTTTTAATCCATTTGAATTCTGCTAAATGTCTGGCTTTGATTTTAAAACTAGATGTACAATTTATATCATAGACGATTTGCTCTACTGGCTGAATGGTTACCTGATCAATTGTATGGCCAGATTTACGAAAGTGTTGATATAAAAATGTAGTGAACTTCTTCCGACTTCGCATTTTGTAAGAATGCTCGCGGAAACGAATTTTTAAAGATCGCCCAGTTTGCCCAACATACTGAATACCACAATTGGGTGCGTTTCAAGTCAGTACATAAATCATGTGGGACGCATTTCAATCAACGTCAGAGTTAAGTACCACATTAAAAGTTCTGCCGTTAACATTTGAGGTAATTGTAGACCTGTGCGATAAATGATTGCAACAACCGCACCTCTTAGCATTGCACTTGTTAATAGAACGGTACCCTCTACATCTCTGCGGAAAATTTGTATGTTTTATTTTATATTTCTTCAGTATAGTAGAAGTTAAAGGTGATAGACGAATACGTAGATTATTACGAAAAACAGCTGGAGAATTAAAATGAGTACGTGGAATATAAAATGACTGTGCAGAATGTAGCTTTAAAGGAGAAAGGCAGATAGATGGTGTATGTCTTAAAAAAGTACTGTTGTTATTAGGCAGATGTACAGATGATGCAGAGTGTAACCGAAGAGGTGAAAGAATTAATTTCGGAACTATATTATATGTACTCATGTAATGTAATTTTGTAATACCATTCTGTGAAAAGTGGCGTTCGGGTAGAAAAGTCATCAGTATCAATTCGTCAAGTGAAAATATTAAGCGACAATTAAACACAACCTGGTTAATCGCGCTGGAGGTCGCACAATACAATAGGACGGGATAACTAGCATGGACCCGAATGCCAGTGAACACAGAACCTTCAACACGGTATAAAATACTCCTCATCTTGACAGAGGCCGAGGGTTTAGAACGAATAACAATCCCTGAAGGATGAAAATATAACAACATTGATTGAATGTACGGGGAGACTTTTTACGGCCGCCACACGGCACAAACAACACAGTTGTGAGCATAAAAACAAAAATAATATCAAACAGGGAATGCCACGTACCAAAAACGCAGCCTCCCCAAAACGAGCCCCACAGCACCCAGAAGTGCACACCACCAACACACACACACACACACACACACACACACACACACACACACACACACACACAATCATGTACACACACACATATACACTACCAACACACACTAGCATACAAAGCAAACACACGAGGACAAAACGAACAATTAAAGGAACACAGTGGGGCACCGCCTTGGAACGGTCAGTGGCAAAAACACCACTGGGGAGCTTAAACCGGTTTATGGTGCGCACCCAACCTCACTCTTACCCCCACCATGTTCCAAAGTCACAGGACAGTGTAAATAAAAGTAATCCCTGCTAGGTGAATCTCTAACACACGCAATGGAAACAAAAGGCATAGTATGTAAAACACAAAAATGCTCGTGTATAAATATATAAAAAGCAAACCTTGAGAACCAAAAAACGTATGTACTCAATGCATTTGCAGAAGGCAGAGCACCAAGAGAAACACCCTTAAGGGCCCGACGAAACAGGCCAGAGGACAGAAATCAAAACAGTTTCGTCCCAGTGGGATTTAAAAACTGCCCATCACAGAGTCCTCCCCCTCTTCCGTCAGACACAATCAAAGAGGGAAGCATAGCGTCCAACTGTAAACGGGTTGAACACCAAACATGCGGTGTGTCTCAAAACAGTTGGGTCGTAACCTCTTTTAACAAAACGTTTTATAATTTTAGCAAATACAGTTGGAAAATTGCCATGACCCAAAATCTTACGAAGTTTGTAAACCACATCCCCATAAAAATCGGGTTTTGAAATACCTTCTCGCAGAAGAGTCTTTAGATTACTATTGAATTTCAAAACCAAATCAGAATTACGATAGTAAAATTTAGCAAAATATTTACGCAATTTGTAATAACGGTAGCCCTGTTGAAGAAGTTTATTTGTAATATATTGATTACGTTCATTGAAATCCTCAACATGACTACACGCTCTGGCAAACCGAATTAACTGAGAAATGTATACCCCATAAGATGTAGCATGAGGTACATCCCCATCCAAATGGGGGAAATTTACAATATTAAAATTAAAATCATCCCTCTTGTCATAAATTTTGGTATGTATAATATTGTTATAAATAGAGAGATGTAAATCTAAAAATGAAGCACCAGTATCCAAATTGTTAGTTTTAATTAACCGGAGTTCCCGGGGATAAATAGTGTCCACCAATTGACCAAAAAACGGGTTATCCATATTAAGAATATCATCCAGATAGCGTGATGTATTATTAAAAGCAGTGATAATGTCTGCCTGCGTATCTGGAGAAAGACTCAACATAAAGTCTCTTTCATAACAATATAAAAACAAATCTGCGACAAGGGGTGCACAATTTGTTCCCATGGGAATACCGATTACTTGTCTGAAAACTGCATTCCCAAACCTTATATAAATGTTGTTCAATAAAAAGGAAAGGGCTTTACAAACTTCGTCACAGGTCCACATAGTATAATGTTTAACAATACAGCTAGTAAAAAAAGCTTTATCGAAATTGCAGGCGAGAAATGTAGCATTCTCCCTGGCAAAAGTCTTTTGAATTAGGGCAGTTAGCTTGTCATTTATCAAATTATGTGGTAAAGTGGTATATAGAGTAGAAAAATCGTATGTACTGACTGAAGTTACTTTGTAATTATTAACTTTAAACTTATCCAGGATTTCGCCAGAATTTTTGATCGACCAAAATAAATGTTTACCAGAGTTTTCGTATACTTTATCACAATATCTTTTCACGTGGGCTTTTATAGCAGTTAGGCAAGATGTTAATAGTTTTGAAATATTTGTAGTGGTACAAGAGCTTGAATTAGCGATGAAACGAGCTTTATATGGTTGTTTATGTAATTTAGGAATCCAGTACATAGTAGGAAGTTTAATATGTTGATCATCTATACGAACTTTCAAATTAGAAACTTCACTGATGTGATCAGTGACCACATTTTGTTCAACGGAAGGACTCAATATATAAGCTTTAGTGCTATTTAGTTCGTTTTGTAAAACATTAATATAATGTAGGCGTCAAATGATGATAATATTGTTGGCCGCCTTGTCTGCTGGAACTAAGACATACTTAGAATGAAATTCTTGGATTTCCTTTTTCAGATGTCTTAAAGTAAACTTGGGTTTTGATGGAAGCAGGTGTTCATTTGTTTGGTAAAATTTTATACGAGAATCGACAATGTTAAAAATACTTCGTTTCCAAGACGTTAATGCATTTGGATCAGCATTCTCACGACGACACCATTTAACACAAAAAGTTTCGATGGATTCCGCAATATGACCACGACAAGCATGAAAATCAATAGTAGAAGGAATTCTGTATTTTGGTCCTTTAAAGAATAAATTACGAATACGCTTGTCTTTAATAATATCAAAATTACCAGTGATGACATGACCGGCATCTGAATAGCAAAATTTCGAGTTTTTACATTCGCAGTAAGAAGGGGTATTTGTTTGAACATCTAGGTCGGAAACAATTTTATTGTAATTGAATATAACATTTCTAACAGGTGTTTTATATTTATAACAGATAATAGGAACTTCGGAGTTTCGGAAATACTTAGGCACAGAATCAATGACACGTCTATCACGAAATATACTGGGTATATCGATGAAGTCAATACCTTTATTAATGAAATGAATTTTAAGAAAATGTCTATCATGATCAGATTGAGTGTCAATATGTGGACGGAGAACGTGTTGTGTGTAATGTTGGATAAGATATGACAGAAATGTATTTGAATTAATTGATAACTATTTGCTATAATAAATACATAATATAAGAGAAAGAGCATTGTTATATGTGGAAGATGTAACTCTGTTTGATATTTGACAAAATACTTAGGAAAGTTATTTTATTTCGTAATTTTATTACATGTATTTTTATCGGTAAATATGTATGCAAAAATAATTGTTATCCTAGTAGCATGTGTTCTTGACTAAGGCGAAAACTTTATACGAGAGTCTCATATACAATGGTTATTTTAATTTATTTATTCATAGTTTGCAATAGGTACGATCTGGTATATCGTCAGGCATACATCTTAACACGTCATATTTGAACCAGCTTAAGAACTCAGTAGCTCGGAAGCATATGATATGAGGACATTTTGTATGACGCCATAACAGGATCGCTTTATTTTTGTCGCCCTTTAGTAACCTATCCATGAACGTCACCATGTTGGTTCAACGGATAATCTGATAGTAATCATTTTCCTTCATAAAATGAAATTAAACATTACGATACTATTCTTTTGCTAATATACTCGCTATAAGATGATTAATACTTCTTTACCAAATCAGCAAGTGTATAGCAAGTCATAGGAAACAAAACCATATGCAACACTATATACTCTAACAGACATGTTGTGTCTTCAGAGAAATAAGGCTGAATAAGGAACATACCAGATTGACTAATTCTGTCTTGTATCTCTCGAATGTCGCTGTAACTGTAAGATTATCTGACACTGTTATATTCAATGTCAGTTGTACACGCACGTCTTTCACGTTATCTGGAAAAAAATCAAAGCATATTAAGACAACTCGTTGTATGGCTGTGTATTTAGTTATTATATGTGCTTCCGCACCTATGGAAGCTAGTTTATGCCTAAAACATTACAGTGTAAGTAGCTAACATTCACTTCTTACTTTTTTGTATGAAAATACGTGTTTAAAGGGTAAAGCAGGTCAAAACATAACTGAGCATGAAATTAGATTTTGTTAACACTCAAACTCAAACATTTTATTTGCCTTGAGGCCACCAGCCCATAACAACATATGCTACCATATACTTTGTATATATTTGTATTGTGTGATGTATAGCCCCATCACGAGAAAATTTACAAATAAACTAAGTACAGTATTCTTGTAATATTAACATTACCAATTATTTATTACCTAGCGATAGTTCCTTAATTACAGTATTCTTATAATATTAACAAAACCAATGTTTGATTACAGTAATATTATAATACTGACAATACCATTTATCAATATCAGTGTACTTGTAATATTACCAAATACCAGTTATTAACTACAGTATACTTATAGTATTAGCAATTCAAGTTTTAAATACAGTATGCTTATAATGATAGATACAGTATATTTATAATTAAACCAATTCCAGTTTTTAATGTCAGTATACTAGTATAATATTATATGACCAATACCAGTCTTTAAGGACACTTAAAATACAAAAAAAAATAGTTCTTAATTTAAGTATACCTATAATATTATTAATACCACTTTTTAATTACAGTATGATATCACCAATACTAGTTTTGAGTACAGTATACTTACAGTATTAGCAATACCAGTTTTTAATTACAATAACTTAACACAAAAATACCGCTTAACGGCCCAGTGCTAAGCCCCCGATGGGTATAATTTTTCATGACGTATTTTCATGTTGTGTCTAATAATTGACTGATACCTGTTATATAATTAAGACTTTGGCAAGAATGAAGCGCCACTTTTGCAAGACTGATGAGATATAAACATTTAAGTTTGACTGTTGAGCAAAACAGCAAAAAAAAAACACCATTGTAAATTAGTTTACAATGGTCACTAGAAATTAGAGAAAAATATTGCTTGCCAACCATCAAGTTTTGAAGAGATATTTAAAAAAAAAATATTTGTTGACTTTTAAAAATTCGACACGATTGTTTCTTTGGTTTTTGAAATCGGATAAAAAATAAAAGAGCTTTGAGAAATTTAAAATTCAGTAAATATGCAAAGATATGCAAAGTAGACATACTATTCGGCACATTCTTTTCCAAAACTGAATTTTGAACCCTATTTACTCTTTTTTTATAATTGCTTTTTACCTAAAATTGGTAAAATTTATTTAGTGTCATATAGTTTACCATGTTTTAATATTTATTTTAACCTGACTATTCAATAACAGCACTGTGACTATTTCCTTGTTGTACATACATACTACATATAAATACTTGAAACTATCTAATAGATGATATAAAAGTTATAGAATTAGAAAAAGAAATTATACCGTACCTGGTATTACAGTTGTCGTCACATTTGCGGTCGTTTCTAAAGTGATAGAATGTAAAGTTTTTGAATAACAATTAATTTTTAGCAATTGGCATATGTTCAACATTATTCAAACAACTTATTAATGTAGAAAAAACTATACTCCTGAAATAACTTTTGCACGGACAAACAATTCATGTGAAGGAAGTAAATAAAGGTATACTTTGGTAAAATAGTTGTGAGGACATTGGGTTTTAATTACAAGCATATTTTTACCATATGACAGAAATTAAACCTGTTAAATTTACTGTACCTTCCACACATTCCTGAGTGCTGTTTTCTCTTTTGTAACCAAGAAGACACGAACATGTAAAACCGCCTTCTACATTGTGGCAACCTTCATTCGTTCTGTTGCAATTATGAGTTCCTAGTAAACATTCATCTATATCAGATTCGCATTGTGTTCCACTCCAGTGTTGAGAACAGTAGCACGTTCCATTTACATGATCACATGATTTTGACGGATTCACGGTATTAATTGCTATACAATTACAGGGTGTACCACAGTCTATGCCGTATGTGTTATCTGAACATTCTGTAAAGCATCGTATTACAAAATAAGTAAATAAACATAATGATATATGGGTAAATAAAACAAAGTACATTTCATTTGTTTTGTCTTTAGCAAAATATATTTCAAAATTGAAACTTCATGTCTGACAATTTAAAGTTGACAATTTACGTAACTAGACATCTACTTAAATAAGAGAGAACATGATTTGTATTCTTATTAAATTTGTATTGCTAGATAGTTTTTATTCAAGTGGAGCAATATATATGTATCGTTTACATGTACGTCTTCTATAGATTCGTCAATATAATCAACTTGACATTAGCTCGTGATTAAAAGAATTTCATACACAGCTGGTTTGTACGTACAACCTCTCTCGGCCAAGTAGTGATAAAAGTGCATGTGGTTTAGCAAATGTTGAACGGATTCGAATCTACTTTGGTTAAATTATTTCAAGGTTTGATTTTTGTTTCAAATATAAAATCTAATTGAGTCTGAACAGACGTAGAGGATTATGTCGATGTTCTATTTCCCCTAAGAATGAAAGACGCAACGCTCTACCTTGACAGCTTCCGACGTTTGTTTTGTATCCAACATGACAGGTGCAAGTGTAACTCCCAATAGTGTTGTTGCAATATGAATTTTCTACACAAACATTAGATAGGCATTCATCGATTTCTTCCGTGCAATTTATTCCCTGCCATCCAGGGTTACAAACACAACCGGTTTTGTGATTACAGTATTCCGAATTGCTAGAATCACAATTGCATTCATTGGCACATTGTTCTCCCCATTTGCCCTCAGTACAATCTAAAATGTCAGATCTTATTACAATATTTAACAAAATATATAACACCATATCATATGTAATCTACATTTAATTTTTTTTTCCCAGTTCAAATGAATTTTATTCTCCCCGTACATGGATATGTGAGGGTCGGGGAACCATCCCTCTCCATATCTTACAATCATTCAAACATTACTTTTTAATCTACATTTAATTCAGCGTTACAAGTTAGAATCTCCTACAAATGTATACAGATTCAAAAGAATATTACGATGCTTGTTACTTCTCACTGAATACAAACTGAGTAACTAAGCGACATAGTACTGCCTTTACTAGAAGAAATTATATCATTTGAGGTCAGCATATATATGCCAGATCGATCCGAGATAAAATCAAAAAGATATATCTTACTAATGCATTCATTTCCACTTTCAATGTAGCCAACATCACATTGGCAATTGTATGAGCCGACTGTATTATTACATTTCTGTACACCTTCCACACAATTGTCAGTACCCAGTTCACATTCGTCTGTGTCTGAAATTAAATGAAAATTTTGTTGACAATAAAAACTTAAATCAGACAATTTAAACACAAATTTCTGCTTTAAAACAAGAATCCAATATAACGTTAAAATATTGATAGACAAAAAAACAAGAAGATATACAGCACTTACCTTCACATGTACCATTGGTGCTAAGTTTGAAACCATTGACGCATTCACAAGAATATGAACCAAATCTGTTCGTACAAATTGTTTTCAAACTCTCAGTGCATGGATTATCACCGGAACATTCATCAATATCCGTCACACAGAATTTACCCTGCCAACCAGTTTTACAGTAACAGTCTCCAGAAACATGGTTACAGCTGTCTGCATTCGCGAAATTACATCCACATTCTGTCGCACAATCTTCCCCGTAACTGAACCCGTTACATTCTAAAATAGTAAAGCAAAGTGCCATTAGACATAACATTGGATTTACATATATCTAGACATGAATTCTATAATGCAACTAACTGTTCTGTAATAAAGAGAATCATCTTTATCTTAGTCAATAGAGAACATTTGCAAATCAAATCTGAATGATGAGCTAAAAAAACTTTACACTAACACAGAATGATACATTGAAACGTATTAATAAATGTACAATACAGGAAATAAATATGATTGAACATTATCCTAGATAAAGTGAATGAAGCAACAAAATCTATTAGTTAACAAACTATTTTCACCTAGTAATTGAGATGAATTTTGTTATCCGTCTTTTGCAATGTTTGATATCACAAAATAATGACATAATAAAGAAAGAAACTCTATCTGTTTCCTATATTCAGCAATACCTTTACAAATTCCATCAGTTTTTATAAAGCCGTTGTCACAGTTACATTCGTATGAACCCTCTGTATCACTACATGTTGAGTTAGATGGACAAGTAAATGTGGTTGCATTACATTCATTGATATTTTGACTACAATCGAGTTTTGTTCCTAGTTCCCAGCCGTCTTTGCATGTACATGAACCATTTAGTGTGTTACAACTTTTGGTATTGCTCTTAATACACACACAGCTGTTGTTACAGTTGAGTCCATAAGTATCCTCTCCACACACTACCATGAAATTGAAATGAAAGATTGGTAAATATGTTTAAAAAAGAATATATTTATGAAATGTAATTGTTAAATAACAGACAAACCATTTCAAATATCTATAATCATTTCTACACTACTCCAATGTTCAATGTCAAACAATTTCGTGAATTTTTACAAACAAAGACAAGATAACCATGCTTTTTGGTTTTAGAAATGTATTTTGGACAGAACTTGAACCAAATACCTGGGTTTGCGCTTTTCTGATATAACTTGATATGCGTCTGTATTGTTATTCAAATTCGGAAAAAAAAAACATTATGTAAGCATTTTGGTATTCATCTAAAACAGCGTAAATAACGAAAATAACATACATACAGTAGAGAGTATTGTGTTTTACTTAAGACAATTTACAAATAATAACCTTGACATGAGCCATCACTAGACTTGAAATATCCAACAGAACACTGGCAGTAGAACGAGCCTTCTGTGTCCATACATTCTGAGTTATCTGGGCACTGGTGTAGCGTGGTATCGTTACATTCGTCAATATTAGTGTTACATGTTTGTCCCGTCCAACCACTCTTACAGTCGCATGTCCCATTGGCCTTGTCACATGACAAGGTGTTCTGGTCATTACAGGAACAGTGTGATGAACAGTTGATGCCAAATTTTCCCTCCGAACAAGCTACAAGTAAAACGACATAAAATAATTTTATTACATTAGTCGAATTTGTTTGCTTACAGTGTCGAAAGTTCAATATTTGATGTGTGGGATTTTTCAAAACAACAACTATAGATTTAAGAAATATTTTAAAAATCGATGAACAGATGCCCGATCACTCAAAACTAAATTTCATTTCAATTTTAACATGTTTCCTTGAAATTGATAGTAAAAAGGAATATATATATCTGTTTTGAAATAGTTCATAGTATAACAATTAGCATTCATAAAATTATATTTTATGTTTGTTAAAAGCTCGGTTGCATAACCTGAATTACCAATTTTATTTCATGCTGTTTTTCGAAAATCGAGAACACAAAACAAAACTACGTTTGCAATACAAACCGCATTGACTCATATTTTTAGCACAAATCTGTAAAATGCAACTACAACAATGACCTTATGTCATGTAGACCGGACTTTCGCTATACACATTGTAAACGTGTGTATGTCTAATGACAAATATGTGGAAATTCATCGCCTGACACTTTAGGACATGTTACAGACTTTCGAACTTAAGATAGGCAGCTGAAATTAACCTGTCTCACTAGCAACACATTATCTCCTATTAGTGAACGTGTGGCTAACTGCCTGTATCAATGATATGTTGATAAAACAATGTTTTATCTGATATTCAAACAGTCAAATTGGAAAAAAGTGCTTAACTCTTAATATGCATACTCGGTTATTAATATTTGTTACCTAAGTAATGAATATTAGTCATTTGGACAAACATTATATTTGAGTACACTCACGAATACATGTAATCCTATCTGAAGCAAGTTCATAGCCAGATATAGTACAGGAACACTCGAACCCTCCCTGAAGCTCCGTACACTTCTGCGAGCAAGGATTGGGACTCAGAGAACATTCCTTTATATCTAAAATGAAAAAAGTAATAACATTTAAAGACACCAAATATATAACAGAAATCAGTTTAACTGTCATATGTAAAAAGTCAACTAACATAAAAACACTCTATTGCTAGCTTTTATGACGTGAAACATACTGAATTATTACATGATTAGTAAGTGATTATGATAGAATATCAATACAATACACCTTTTAAGCTCAGTGCGAAAATAACTGTCTTCAACCTATACAATTCCAATGATTTAAAATACGTATTCAGTCATTTTATCAAATATCTAAGATATTGATACAGAACTTAACTACTGATTACAAGATTATGTAACAAAAACAAATAATGACTTTGACGACATTATCAAATAACAATATATACGTAGTTCTATTCAAAGGTTGTCTAGTCCAATGAATATTGTTAAATAAAACAGTGAACATACCAACACAGCTTGTGTTTGATCCGACGGCATACTCGAAACCTGCGTTACATGTACACTTATCTTCATTGTTGACTGATGAACACACAGTGTTGTTTTCACAAACATTGACAACACATTGTTCCTCGGCTAGAACAAAAACAGGTACTCTCAATTATTTTTCACAAATATTTCAAATGTATTACGAGCAAGCTACATATATCTAATATGTAAATGTATTAAATGATATCCATGATACTGCGTCGTACTTGTCGGTAGATATATTAACAGTTTCAAAGCTTAAATGCGCGACTTCGTTCCTGTTACTGCAAAGACATCAAGTTCTTAATTTTTTAAACAGAAAACGAATATGGTGTATGTTCCATTTGTTGACCATTCTAGAAATTTGTATACTATTGTGTCAAAGTATTTGCGATTTCAAGACTAGACTGATAGCATCACTAAAAACTGTATTAAAAAAATAATGATGCGGGTTAAACTAAAACCGAGTCGTGCTAATATGTAGTGTGCTTCTGTAGTTGGTTGATCAAACAGAAATCAAAATAAGTCTTTTAACTTTATTAGCAAAATGATGAAACAAATTAAGGCAACACGAACCTGATTGTGAAAATAATAACTAAATGTCACCGCTTGCTTTTTTGTGATTACAATTGCGGTTTTCTACATATAGAAAAAAGTGAAATTCAGCAGATTGCATTTTACAGTCTTACTCATTTAGTAGCTAGGAGTGGTTTATTAAGTAGAGTACATACGAATACAACTCCTCCTGTCTGATAAATCAAGTTTAAATCCTTCATTACAGGTACACCGATAGCTTCCTATTACGTTGGTACATAGTTGTGAGCATTCGTTCTGTCCATCGCACTCGTTAATATCTGAATAATGATAAAGTAATACCTGGTGCTTTATCTGACGGGAATTTTGTGTTAGGCTACGACAATAAATTAAGTCAGTTAGTAAAGAATCAGTGCGTGCCAAGATATTTTCGGGACGTACGTACGTACAGACGGACAAGAGCTACTCTATATCCCCAAGTGGGATCATAAAAATCCATTTCCTTAATTTGTCATTGTTAGAGACTACAAATTTGAATACTTGTGGGTGATGTGGAGCCAGGGGGGATAGGGGGTGGCTATTATAGAAAGTGATCATCATATTATTTCAGATAATCAAAATTAAAATTTGACAATCAGTTTCACAGAAATAGAATTTTAAAGTTTTTGTATTGAATATATAAGCAAAACACAACTAAAGGAAGTCACTTTGGAATTACTTAGACAATTCTGATAAAACTTGCCTGTCATCACTGTATTATGCTGACTTATTTTAAGTTTCATGAAATAATATCCATTGATTGCTTAGTTATGGCACCGGGCGGACGGACATCACGAAAACAATATCACTTCGCCTTAGATACTAAGACATACTGTAGTGCTGTTAAACCCTCATTCTACAGTTGTCATTACTGTTTGGATTGATAGTAATTTACAATAAAGGCTGGCTATATTGTCACCTTGTACACAAAAACGACATCCTCGATAATTGTTCATCTTGTAAAATGAATGATTTATTACTTTAAGAACATTTAGCCCATTTTAAAACTTTTGAGAAAATAATGACTGTAGCAAATTTTGAAACTTGGATTTCAGATGCGTTATGTGCATTCATACAACTGTACGCTATATTCAGATATAAATACAATAGGAAAGGCACGTGAAAAGTTACCATTGCATGTTTCTTCGTTTTGCTGAAAACCTGTGTTGCAACTGCACACGTAGCTACCATTGGTGTTAGTACAGACCTGAGCACAGTCATTTAGTGTGTTGCTCAAACATTCATCAACATCTGTTGAATAAAAGACAATATGCAATTTAAAACACGTCTAAAAACCGCTGGAAAAATAATATTACTTATATTTATTTCAAGAAAAAGTAAATGTCAGACAAACGCTATGTCTGGTGAAACATATACAAAGAACTAAATCTATTATATGCTGACCAAATAGGGATTGTGTTTTGCTTGCCTTGACATATTCCATTTATATTCCGTGAGTACCCAGTGTTGCAGTCACATTGGTACGATCCAGGCGTGTTTGTACACTGCTCGTTGTTCCCTGTGCACGGATCCTCGGAAATAGCACACTCGTCCTTGTCAACGTCACAGGTGTCCCCACTCCACCCGGTCTTACACACACAACCTGTTACAGGATCGCACTCAGTCGCACCGACTCCACAATTACAAGGTAGGGCACAGTTCTCGCCATAGTGATTTGAATCGCACTCTATTGATAAAAAGTAATAAAATCTGGCCTGCGACAGCAGCAGATATGTTCATGTGAAGTGCTTCAAATGTTTTGTCCCTCAAATTGTTATACCTTATTAGCAATACAGCCAGATATCCCATGCACAAGAATGTTAAGAAGAAGCAGTAGAAGCTCTCTGAAGCGAATGTTTGGTTAAGAAATGTTGTTTGTGTTTCGTACATTACATACTTTGAGTACCTAGGTTCATTTAGAACACATCAAACTTCTTTATTCAAAATTTCGTTTCTCAAACTTTAGCATCATCGTCTGCGCAATGTTCTAATCTAGATGCTCCGAATAATGAAAAACAATAATAATAGTTGAATGCAAAATGCCAATAATTCAATCGTTTTTTTACATTTCACTTTCATTTGATTCTTTCCACATATTTTTGAATATTCATTATTTCTTTTAACTTCACTACTGAGACTATCTAGATAAGCTATTGACTACATAACAATAATACTTTTGGAGAACAATCATTAGAATAAAGGAATGTGATGCTATATACTGTAGTACACCGGGACGCAGAATAACTAATTGAGCATCGTTATGTAAACAATATAATTTTATTGTTTATAATATTCACATTGTTGTTTAGCACCATATAATAAAATAGAAAATATAATTCGTCAACTTCCAAAATGAGGACAGTTACCTATTAAAATATGATGTTTCCTGTATACCGAATGTACTAGATCTATGTGTTTTTAATAATTTGGGTTTTTGAACTTTGGCGCTCAATGAACTGTCCTGCCGAAATGGCTGCTGACGCTGTATTTATAGCCTTCGGTCAAACTAGGATTTTAGGATTTCCGCCCTAAGCCAATCATAATTGTTTAGGAATTTTCTAAACCAATCAAAACCAGCCAGGAAAGAAGATCTCAAAACACTGTTATGCGGTTGCAAAGACTAAAAATACAGTTAACAAAGTTACGAAGTAATATGATAAAACATGTATGTCATGAAAATATACAAGTCATAGTACAGAATTAAAATCTTTCTGGTTGTTAATGAAATTTGGGTGATTTAAAATAATACGGGCAATTCCAAACAATCGAAAATCCTAAGTTTACTCCGCGTCACAGAAACTATCGAAATCACAATAGTTCTGGAACGCTATCATAAAAACAACATGAAATGTACATGCCAGAGTATGATTATGACATGCAACGGATTAATAACGATATCTGTAATATGGATGCTTAACAATAACTTCAACAGACAATGTAAACAAACATTTAGGAATGCGTAATAATTCACTGTAGTGAATTCAGAAGAAATCAACATGGCGGCAACAATATGATTCCCAAAATGTGTTTTAGGAAAATACAAAATCAATGAAATACTACAATACAGAGTGAAGATAAACACTATAATGATGATTTTAAGTTGGCACAAGTTGCCTGTAAAATTACTTTATACTTAGAAATGTGCCTTTCATTAAAATCAAGAAACAATATGCAATGACTGACAAATGTAAACAAATGAACTTTACACAATAACTTGTTTAGTGAAATATTCTAGAACTGACACAGTATAGTGATTCCAATAGAGATCCGGATTGAAGGTAAGTACATTTTGGCTCTTATATTTACATATCATTCTTATAACAGCTGTAGTATTGGAATGACATGATGTCAAGCATATCCCAAAGGTAAGACTAATATGAATAGGAAAATGTGTCAGTATAATATGTCTTACAATACATATCAGGTCCTAAGTACAATGTAAGTGATATACTGGACGCGGAAAAAATCATAAACCAAATATTCACTGTAGAAAACTTCAACTGTTTTATTTTTTAATAATTTAGTTTATGCAAAAATAGCCTATTTTGTCAATAAAGTATAAAACGTTTAAAGGACAACATTCTTGATGGGGACCATTTCAAACACTTTAACTGAACCTTCATATTCTTACTAACTGTACAAAAAAATGAATCTATCCTGCTTGAATATATACACATTGTTTGTATGAATTCAAAATGACAAACAACATTATTTTCAACTGAAATGCAATTCAAAAGAAATGTAAAAAGAAACGTTTAAGCGATCATCGATTTGTCTTCGCATTAGGTAAAATAATATTTCTGCACGGAAAGAGTCAGAATTCAGAAGAAATCTCGGAACAAAAATGAGTTAAGTTTTACCTGTGCACGTTCTCTTATCATTCTCAAGCTTGTATCCAGAACTACATGAACAGTTGTAGCTTCCAACGAGGTTGACACAAGACTGTTGTTGACTACACTGATTCAGGTCGTCCAGTTCCGAACACTCGTTTACGTCTGTGACAAGATTATAGGTAAATATCAAATTGTATAGGGACTTCACTTTGCTGCAGTAACACTTTATGTGTTACAATGTACTAAGTAATATTTCCACAAAACAAAATGTGCTTAACTTAATTAACGCAATGATTATATTAACAAACATACATGTAGATGCAAAGTACCATATGCCGACAAAATGACACCAAGAATACGAGCACTATTGTTAATCATAATGATTTCTATTGACAGTTCCGTTCAGAGAAAGATGACTTTTCCAACGAGTATTTTAAAGAATTTAACGAAATATTGTTTTCCGTTTTCCTCAATGTATAGATATGCTCAGCACAGAAATTCCACTGAAAGTACTAAGACAATCTTACCTACGCACGTCTGTTCATTAGCTGCAAGAACGTAGCCGGTTTTGCATGAGCATTGTGGCTTTTCGCCAACAACCTGACAGATGTGGTCACAAGACACGTCCGGAAACAGCGTGCATGGGTCAGATACTGTGTAAAGCAAGTAACATAACCTTTAACATGTAGATATAGTTACTGTCGTGTATTTTTATTATGTTCAGCATAGAGTACCAATTTGTTGGCAATTTTAAAGTGCTGTCAAAACGTAAAACTTGTGTTATATGTTAAATGACATAGTCAGAAAATAATTTAGTAGAAAATTGTGCGTTCAAAAATAAAGGCCCGCAAAAAGCTCTGATGGTAATGATATATTCTATCCATTTCATAAGTTTAGTCACTTTGTCCCATGTTTTCATGTAATTTTGGTCACAGGCTCATTACGTTGTACTAGTTTGTCCACAGAGTAACAAATAAATTACAAATGAGTATCTATATTATTAAGTGAATTTAAGTCTGTTTTTGAAACAATAATAATTTATAATAGTTTATCGGAAATGTTCTAGTGCGATCTTAATATATCGTATACGTTCAATCATTTACAGCAGCAAAAGAAAGAATAACTCAGCCGTATATGTAATAGTATACCTTTAGTGCAAGTCCTTCGATCATCATTCAGCAAAAATCCGAAAGAACAGTCGCAGTTGTATCTTCCGTCTACGTTTGTACATATATGCTCACAGTCAGAAACTCCAGATTTGCATTCATCGAAATCTAAATACACAAAACATGTTGTAACATTGAATTGACCAGAAAGATGAAAGCCATTTAATGACACAATAAAACTTTCGTCAGAAAAAATCAACACGATGTTTTACAAATAAAGTATTTGATGGAGTCCAGAGTTTGTTATTTTATGAACGTTTGAGACATTTAGAATTATACAATAACCTTTGACTGCAACTTAAAAACAAAAATAATATCAAACAGGGAATGCCACGTACCAAAAACGCAGCCTCCCCAAAACGAACCCCACAGCACCCAGAAGTGCACACCACCAACACACACACACACACACACACGCACACACACACGACACACACACACAATCATGTACACACACACATATACACTACCAACACACACTAGCATACAAAGCAAACACACGAGGACAAAACGAACAATTAAAGGAACACAGTGGGGCACCGCCTTGGAACGGTCAGTGGCAAAAACACCACTGGGGAGCTTAAACCGGTTTATGGTGCGCACCCAACCTCACCTTAAGTCTTCTTATATAATCCTAATTTCCTAATAAAACATATGACATACTTAAGTAAGCAACTATTGTATAAAACTAACGTATTTTTAAAAATATAATGGACTATGACGACTGTAAAGACAAAGACTCAGTTCAAATGTGAATACAAATTACGAAATAAGAAAAGAATTGGAAATGCACAATGAAACATTGAGGAAAACAATAAGTAAACTATCTTTAGGTTTGAAACGTCAGATAGAACTTCAGGACAAAAAAGAATACCCATACTGTCGTTATACCGTTACTGAACTGAAATGGGTTTAATAGGTCTAGACAAAGCACTTAAGGGGCGTTTCTGACCGACCCCAGCATTGATCTCATAAACTGTAAATTTAATCGTCTGGAGGGAGATATTTTGCAGGAGATGCCACCCTCCTGTTTGCCAAACTGTTAATAATTTTGTTTGTCAAACCTCGGTTAGAGATGCGAATTATTCTTAAAATTCCGTTTTCCTCTGTAAATGGTTAATGCAAGTGGACCTTATTTATATTATTGATTAAATAAACAAATAATCAAACATTACCAAATGTACTCTTGTATTTCTGATTTTATGTATATACATGTACACATTTGTACATATTTCTTGCGACAGAACCTAATCCAATCCTACCTTACTATCGTAATGACTTACCTATACATTTGTTTGCATCTGAAGGATCAATAATGTAGCCACTTGTACAGCTGCAGGAGAAGCTACCAATGTTGTTCGTACACTCTTGTTCGCATATATTTAGAGCTGGATCTTTACATTCGTCTGTATCTGTCAACAGAAAATACACTTTATTTTGTTATACGCTACAATGCTATTTTCAAGCACTAATGGGATTCAAGCAACAAAAGTTTGCTAACCTACCTACAAGTGATTCAGTTCTTGACTTCAGCATCATATTGATACAGGCAGCTGATAGATCATATATTAGTGACCCTTAAGCAGTAAGAGGATTTAACAATTACAAATTCAATGATGTCAGCCCCTCCAACATCGACTTATAACATTGTACTTATCATTATATACGCATAGTGCATGCTTTAACAATGTTTACCAGCTTTGTTACAGATAATGCTCACTAAAACAGATTAACAGTGTCTGGATTTTGTCACTTCAAAACGTCGTTTCTGTAAACGTTTCCCTCTGATGTTATGCAAATGCTTAATTTGATTTTACGTAAAACATATTTAACGACTTATAAGTACTCATTTATTTATATTTTTAACCTGTTTAACATGTTTATATGATATATGTCATGTAGGACAATATTACCTATACAGATGTTATTCTCCAGTGTGTATCCTGAACGACAAGAGCACTTATAGGAACCAATGTTATTTGTACACACTTTATTAACATCATTGCAAATATTTGGGGTAAGACATTCATTAACATCCGTTTCACATCTTGTCCCAGTCCAGCCTTCCATACAGACACATCCATGAACAGTGTCACACCGTAGGGACCCTCGCCCGCATTGACAGGTGCTTGCACAATTTTCACCAAAACTAGGAAACTCGCATGCTGAAAAAATAAAAAAATTGATCACCTAAGAAATGCACCTCGGTAGTAAAAGATTATGGCGTTCCACATTTAAAAAAATGATAAACTGAAAGCCGAGGTCAGTTTCGTTAAATTACGCTAGAAAACTGTATCTTGACACGGCAACATAAACATTAAGCCTATGAAATTGTTCCAACTTTTACTGTTAATTTATGTTTTGACCAAGGTCAAACTGAATAAAAAGATGACACTTTTCCGAAGAGTGTTTAAATGTAGTTAAAATGTAAGAAGTTTCCATAAAAAAGTAAAATATCGTACCTTCACATGTATTTTGATCATCGAGTAGTTTGAATCCGGTAAAACATTTACAAATAAAGCTGCCGTCTGTATTGGTACAGCTCTGTGAGCATGCGCCTATTTTACATTCATTTATATCTACAAATACAGGGAAAAGTAAGCGTTGGGTACTTCAAACACATCTACTTTGTAATAAACACAACAGCGCTGGTTTTTTTATGTGACCAACGGAAGTAATAAACATGTTCAGTGGCGTTCTAAAAGGCTAAAGTTGCTGGAAACTGACTTTGGTTTGTCAGAATCTTTATTATAATTATGGTTCATGGGAACTTTTTAGAGTGAATAAATGTGTAGTCCCTTTCATCTATCAAACCAAATTTTACAATTGGCTTATAAAGATGGCATACCCTTTTCTTTGCTGTTCTAAATTTAGTGAAGCTTTAATGAATATCCTTGATAAAGTTATTTAAGAAAAAATAGTCTTAAAGATATTCTATTTCATAGATTTCAGACTTGAACTTTAAATATTTTCAGACATTCGAGTAGCATATGCGCTCACCTTTACATGTGTTGTTAGTCTGAAGTTGATATCCATTCCGACAAAAGCACACTGGATCGTCAGTTTTGTTTTTGTTGAAAGTACAACCTTGTGAATTGGGACAGGTATCGTTACATCCGGGCAATTGTTCATCTGAAACATACCAATAGCTAGTTGTGTATGTTTACCAGTATTATATGAACCGGGGATAAAACCGGGGATAAACAATTTTTAAAGTAAACCGTTTTTTACCCGCTGACCAATCAATGACAACCTAATTTTATCAATCTTTTCATTTCGTTAACAGCTGTTATAGACTTGGTTATTGCAATTCTGTAATAATGAAAAATGAGAAAGTTACTCAAAATTCATCAAACGTCATGCTCAGTAACGAATGAAAAATAAGTAAAGTCTCATATTTGTAATGCAAATCTATTCTGTTAAGAAAAAGCAGTAATTGCACTTTTAATACACCATTATCTCATTTTGCGAATGTAATTGGATGCAAAAAAACAAAAATAATATCAAACAGGGAATGCCACGTACCAAAAACGCAGCAAAACCTACCTTGATCACACACTTTATTTTCTGTATTGTACGTGAAACCATTGTAGCAGGAGCAATTGTAACTTCCGGGAATGTTGGTACAGACCTGATCACATCCGCTGGTCGACTCCTCGCATTCATTTATGTCTATTTGTACATAGAAAATTACAAAAATGAAATACATGTATCATGCTTTAATTTAAAAAAAAAGATCAAAACATATTTGACTTACTTCAGGTAACCCGTTCTTCAAATCAGAAACATGTTAAACAGATGTTACATCTTATCTTTACCTGGACCCGGTTGTTCGAAACTTTAATCGACGATTAAGCTAACAGTGGATTAACGTTAAAGGTTACAGTTTGTAAGACTTCTTAAAACAATTGTTTGGACTCAAGAAAACGAGGACTATGAACTCTTCAAAGCAAAATCAATATATTTCCCTATTGTTGCTCTACAAGAATTATTTTTTCAATCAAAAGTTAATCAACGGTTAGCTTAACAGCTGGTTAAAGTTTCGAAAAACAGGGTTGCTAACCATGATTGACAGTTTTAAAAGAATTACACATAAAGATACATTGTTTTTTTTTCAATTTTTAAAAAAAAAAACATTTTGAGAATGAATGAAAATGTTAGACGTAAGGATGTTTGATATAACACTTCTTCTAAGCTGCAAACCTATTGCAATATAAATGTGCTCAGAAAAGAATACACTGATCGGATGTTGATGACGCTTTTTGTCAAAATGAGCATATAAGTGCTTATTTAAAGGATTTAATGTTCACAATGAGCAATGAGGGGTTAACAGAACTTACCAACACACTCAGTGCCATCTTCTGGCATTCTGTAACCGGTGTAACAGTAACAATTGTAACTTCCCTCAGTATTCTCACATCCTTGATCGCATGTTGAATTGCCAGCACATTCATTGATATCTGAAATGACATAAAGACTAGTAACTTCATTCATTTGAGAATTTAACTTGATAAATCTATGACTTAAAGTTCTCATTCAGTTATGTAAACTACCCTTCAAAGTGACCATCATGATTTTAAGTAATTTTCACTTCTATAAACTTAACTATATGAATATTAATTTGTATAACAATTATATATCTTTATAGTCATCCATTGATGATCTACCTTCTATCTTGTAAGGGTTATTTCTATAATTTTTATCTATTGATAAGAGAAATAAATCAGACTACCTTCTGATACATACATACATTTACATATCATTTATGGCCGATTTCAAAAGTAATATAACAGTTACTGTAATTTTGTACAAACGAGCTGTAATAATTCAGTTCTATTTAGTCTAACCTTGACATTTATTATTATTATCTGTATATCCATCTGGACACGGACTGCATGTATACGGTTTAAGGTTCGGGTCAGCTTTGTTTTCATCGGCATTAGTGTCGGTGCAATTACGGCCGACAGAGCACGGGTTTGCTGCGCAGCCATCCAAATCTTCCTCACAATCGTCGCCTGTTGTAGAACGCAATCAAAAGAACGGATATCATGATATAAATGGATGAGGTTTTTCATCACGAAAATTTGAAACAAATTACGCTTTTGTATTGTATTTGCGTTACTATGATGTAAAGCAATTGACAAATTAGTTTACTAATTTTCATAAGAAACGTATATCATTCTGTTTTCTCCATTTGTGTTAACAGTATCAGGTAATATCTCAATCGATACAGGTAACGTATACCAGAATGCTTTTTTATATTTGCTTATAAGTGATTGTAAATTATTTTCAACATACCAGTCCAGTATTGTTCACAATCACATGACGCATACTTGAAGTTATCGGTTGTGTTGGCATTTTCCCTAATAACACTGTGATTACATCGACCATGAGAACTGCAAAGTGTGCATAGTACAATCACCACGTCCACTGGTGGTGAAGTCAGACCTTTTTCATCTCTTGCAGCGACACTAAAACAGTTTTATTTTTATGGATTCAGATACTTTTCCTGTTTAAACCATATGCAATTTGCCATGAGACAAGCATGGTTTCTTTTAATACCGTCGCTGCATGTTATTTGTTTTAGATATACGGTTCCCAAATTAAAAATTAAAATTGGAACCATGTAAATATGTCTGATTCAAGCATACATACAAAACCATTATTAATACTTAACAGATCTATTTCAGTTTTACACGCATTTATTATGTTCAAATAAATTTAAAATACCTGACATAAACTGGCTTTATATCATCCACAAGTATTCTGACAGTCACAGCTTTTTCAGTGTCAGGCTCCGTCAGATTTGCTTTTGCCGTTGTGTTCACAAATTCGAAAGAAAGCACCCCATTATCTGTTCCCAAAAGTTCGAAATTTGATGGCTCGTTGATATTAAGGTTAACATAGTGCCGACTGTCTATCTCCGTTGTACCACTTGTGATATTAAGAACTGGCACGTCGTTTGCTGAAATAAATGGTTAAATCCGTTCTGAGTATATTTTATTTTAATGAAAGACATACACTGATCTCTATGTTACGGATAAATTGTATCAAAATTCCCTACACCAAAGCGTTTAGAGGTAGCCTACATTTTAGACCTCCTTGGTCGAATGTTCGGTACGTGAATTGAACATCATGCATAATGCAACGTTGTAGCTTTGGCTCATACTAGCTGAATAATATTTATTGTAAGTAAGTATTCCTGTTCGAATGCCGGTTCGCAGAATTAAAATGCTAGTTTATTTCCATTTTAAAGCATTTTCAGCTTTTTTTAGATATAAATTTTACAATGTCAACAATGCATTTCGCTTCTATTGGATACTCTTGATTTAGACGTACATGTTGTTGCTATGGTTTCAGCAGCTTGGGCCTCGGTTGAGTTTGTCTGAAGTGCCAGTTCTCGGTCACCGGTAAAGACATAATCAAATATACACTGTTTGTTGCCGTCTCCACAGAGTTCAGTTGCTTCTGCAACAAGTGTTTGATTTGCTTCATCAAGGAATTTGGGAACAAAGTCTGGGAAACTGTAGTCGGAGTGAAACAATCCGTTGCCGTAATAAAAAAGACTTTCATTAGCAGTAGTCATCCCTAAAAGTTGAAAACAAAACTGTGAATACAAAAATAAATTTCAAAATGCCCTAAAGTATAATATAAATGCAACAGGATATAGTTAACGCAGACATTTGAAGTACGTCATAAGGCAGAATTGGACGTCATATATGGTGTCACGACGGCTCGAGCGTCAAAATGTTGTTTGTTGCGAAATTTACAGTGATTGGTGTCCTCCTTTGTTCAGCTGAGAAATTGAACAAGTCATGTAAGATTTAAAGATTTACCCATACAAAGTAACTGCATGTTTACCAGATCAATTAGATCTAGATCTATACTTTTTTGCATTTATTATTAACGGTTTCGTTTACATTATTTTGTATATGACTAAATAAGTACATGTATAAAAAGTCAGATTTTATGCATTGAGCTGTAACTGCACTTTTATACATATATATTCTATAATAGACCATAGCTCTCAGGTCAAATTCCTACTATAGTGTATGTATATCTGCTTACATGTCTGTCCGAAGTCATGAAATATCACACTTTCGTTTACAGAACCTGGTAATGGCCTCGAAGCTGATCGGGGACGAAAGTCATCTGTGCTGTCGCCATTAAAGTTGCCTAACAACCCAACAGTGTTATTTCTATATGTGCCCGGTAGTCCTACGCTCATTTGCAAGAGACCAACAACAATTGTGACATTGAATACAACCCCTGAAAAGATTGTAATATAGTTGTTGATCTTACTGTAGCATGTATAACAACTGTAAATTAAAAGGAAAGTATTTATAACAATGATACGTAATGGCGGTAGGACTATACAACGTTTACTGTACCCGTAATTGTTAATAATCAAATGATTTTAAATTATTTAATTGCAATTATTGTAGTTTAATAGTTATTTTTAAGAAAATCTATAAACATCGGCATAGTACTTTAACTCTAACTTCGATCCCTGGGGAAAAGGATCGAAGTTAAAGTCGAAGTACTAAATATACAATCAGAAGTTCTATTTGTTTAGACTTTGTAGTTGAGGTTTAAGGCCCGTTTCAACCGTATTTAAGTCATTTTTATAGGTGGGCAGTTTACCTAACCATCGTTCCCGGTAAGAACAAGCTTTAGAACCCTGCGCTCCGTAAAAATCTGCCAACTTTCTCACGAAAAAAGATATGGTCTGTAGCAGGGCTTGAACTGCGACCTTGTTACATACGTTTTTGAAGCTGAAAATTACATTTTTGCCCAGTTGTAAATTTAGTGTAAATTACTGGATTGTATATCTAAAAATGTAACCTGTTTCCGAAAAGCTGGTGAGCAAGGTGTTATTATCACGGCTAAAACTCAGTTTGTCTGCGAAAGTATTAGTGAAGTTATTTCCTAAGTTGTTGAAGTCTGTAGTATAATCTATCCAGTTTGTTTTATTTGACCCGGCATAAAGGTTTATTCTTGTTGTGTCGTTGCTTATTTCAGCCATCAACCAGGCACCACCAGACTGGATAACAAATGCAGTAAATATTGTCGCATCCGACAATGTCCCATCTGTTTTCACTGCTTGGGCTGTTCTGCACTGAATTTCAACGTCTGCAGATATCTTTAGTAGCACATATTCGCCATGACCATTGAATGTATAAGTCCCACCGTCCAATGTAGATATATGTGGGTCCCCAAAACCACCAGCTGCATGAAGAATATCAAAAACAGATGTTACTTCTCATGTCAAGATAATAAAAGCAATAATTATATAGATATTCAAAAATGTAAGTCTCCGGAGTCTTTCAAATGCCACAAAAATTGTAAAGGAAAGTTGTTTATTTAATGCTAACTATTTTTTTTTTTTTTTTTTTTTTTTTTTTTTTTTTTTTTTTTTTTTTTTTTTTTCCCCCGCGGGGGGGGTTTTTTTGGTCCCCCTTTTTTTTTTTTTTTTTTTTTTTTTTTTTTATTTTTTTTTTTTTTTTTTTTTTTGCATAAAATAAAAGATTTTTGTTTGTTTTAGATGGATATGGAATATACGAGGATACTCTCGTGTCTCTTAACTGCAAGTGATACAATTTTCACATTTTAACTCGCGCTTCGCGTTCGTTAAAATATTACAATTGTACCACTTCTCGGTGAGATATATTCCATATCCACTCAAAATAAAATGATATCCTCTATATATCATCTCTAATACCAGTCTTGGCGGAATATCTTAGGCATGTATCTAAATAGTATGAACTTCAAAAGGGAAAAAGGTATTCAAATTACCGAAAAAGAAGAAAAATACGAAATAGCACGACTGGACTCGTGGTCTGACGTTATAGTAAAGATTGCAGAGATCTGATTGGTCGCAGCATACAGATTTGTAGAAAGCATCTTTCTGTGCATACTGTTCATAGTTTGTCAATTGGTTGACTGTCTGGAACGACCCAGCCCTTCTTCCTGAACCAATGAAACTGCCAGACCAGTCGTAAGCACAAGTCTAAAATTGTAGCATTGTTTTTCAAAAATAAGTGGAAACAGTAATCAGTCTATCTGTATGACAAGTTTGAAATAAAAGGATGTTGAGAGCAAGAACAGGATGAATATGTTCAAAGGGAAGATTAGTGAGTGAACGATATCAACAGACAATCATCGTAGGACAATATGAATATAAAATCATATATATTTGCTATGTATATAAAAAAAATTGCGTATAAGAATCGGGTTGATATTTCCCTAAATTTATCGATTTTCTTTGTGATATATGTTCAAACTTTTTTTGATTCGTGTAAGCCTATCAAGTTAAGTATTTGATAATTTAAAGTAGTTTGCAATTCATTTTTCTATCAATCTTCATCTTTTCAGTTTTTCTTCGTCAGCTGTATTCTATTAAAAGGTATAACACATAAAATGTGTTTTAAAACTGGCAAGTAGTTTTTAGCTTTACAGAGAACAGTTGACCAAAACAAATTATAGAATACACAAGATTAGTGTCAATAAAATCAAGAAATTTAAGCAGAATACTTAGGATCGATTAGGAATGGAAGTTTTTTATACGAAATAGATGAATAATCACATTCTACAATCAAACGAAGTACTATAAATTGTGTGTACATTACACTTTACAATCAAAAGGGGAAAATGATAGCTAACAAGAATTTATAAGTTTTCCCTAGTAACTTTTTCATACAAGCACTGTTGGACCCTCTAATGTGAAAATGGTCACAAATGTTAGCAAAAACGATAGATTCAATGTGTGATATTGTGAAAAGTAAATCGTATAATATTAATAAAAGACTACCCCGTGAGCTGTGTTAATATATAATGAAAATTAATAGAAAATATCAAAAGTGTTGCGTCCAGTAATGAACAGACTACTGTAGTAGTTAAATAATTCTGTTATATTGTATCAGTCAAAACTTCGTTTACATAACACGAAGTCTGGTGCATATTTATTGAATTACTAGTGAGTATGTTGACAATGTAGATGCTCTACTATGGATGAAATTAATATAACCAATGTGAATTTGTAATGTTAATATTTACTTAGACTAAGTATCTGTGATTTTGGGTAATTTTCAAGTTTCAAGTTTTCGCGAGTATTTACTTTTCGCTATTTCCTTAATTTCTCACTTCGCCAATTTTAAGTTCTTGCGAAAGATTAATTTCAGATAGATTTACTATTTCAGAATTCTCCATTCACGAATTTAATTTGCAAATAAGACTGTCTGCTCACAAATCACAAAATTTTCGTCGGGTGAAAATGACCCAATATACAGTAATCAGGGCTAAAAGATAAATGCTTCAAGTTTATGATTTATATAAAAAAGTAGACATGGTTTAGACTTTTTACTAACTGTGATCAGGTTGAAATGTTATACTCATGTTCATGTATTTTTTTCTTTACTGACAATTTCATATCAATTTGCAACCGCATATCAAACAATGCAATGTTAGAAACTTAATGGGTGTGTAATAGTTGTTTTACTTTATAAGATGTATATACTAGTGGGTAAGCGTTTTCAGATCATGAACTAAATCATCTATAACTTATCTATCATGATCATTAGTAAAAACTAAAAATGTGCTTGTCACCCTACTACAAAATTATCGTCATTCCCGTCTTAATATCGCCTATTTTATTAATTTTAGATACGTATTTTGAATGATTGTTTACACAGAAATAGTGCATAGTGTAATCAAATGAAACGTGGAAATGCAAAGAACAAACGAAGTCATGGCTATTCAATAGATCCGTTCAAAGAATGTCAAAATCATCATACAATCTACCTTTACCTGTGATAAATGACGTTGATTGTAAGACTTCAGTTAGAACGTACCTTTCCATAGGGAGAGTAGTCACTCCTTGGCCGGAGGGGAACTGTAAATACACCGTTTCCAGAGTCAAACGATCTAGGACCAAACTGTCCGTCGAACCAAAGGAAGAATGATGCGCACGGACATAAAGGCATCCTGTTTAGTATCTGTCTATATTCAGCCCGATTTGACTTTTCTTTCTTGTGCCATGACTTGCACAACCCTGCATAGTTAATGCCACCTCCGTTCTCTGGTGTCACGTCGAAACTGGTTGCTCCGATATATTCTAAAATTATTTGAAACAAAAACATCTAAAGTTAGTTTTTTTAAACACTTTTATATAAACCATACGTGCCATCATACATCTGTAATCATCATCTTTTCTCACAGAAGATAAAAATTTATCATTTAACGTTTCATTTCCTTTCACAAACTCTACGTAACAATATGTTTTACGCATCAATCTGATGTGCAACAGTTCAATATATCATCGTTCCCGGATAGCCGATGACTAGGTCGGGCGGAGGTTACAGAGAGGGGAAGGGAAAAGTGAGAGGGCGGAGAAAGGAGATAAGCTAGACAAAAAAAATATCGTTCAAACAAAACAATAATTATTAAATTGTGTCAAGAACTTTTGATTTTTATAACCTTTGAAACAAACCGCTTCCGTATACACTACGTATGAGAATGCTCAGTGGAATAGGGACGTAAACATGTGGCTATATGTTGAAATGTTGATGATAACAAAAAAATCATAGTCTTAAGTGTTTCAAAAGCATTTTATAAATATAATCTGCCTTCTCTTGTAGGTTGAGAAGAGAGACAAATATATCATTTTACTGACAAAATTAAATGCATTTTTTTACTCTGCATTCCGTACATCACTCGAACACTATCGTTGAATGTTCGAACTGAAGCAGGGCCCTGTTCTGGTAGAGCCATCTGATAAACACCTATTTACCTATGAAAGCTAGCCATTTTCTTCGTGGCATTAGAGGATAAAGTTAAGATGGCAAATGCAGTGAAAAAAGACAGAAATTGCAAGTGACACTTCGAACAATTAAATATTATCCTTTACAAACGATATATAATAATTAAATTAGGCGATTTAAATGACGTCATAAACAGGTTCCAAACATTCACACAACAATTACCTGTACAAGATGTTTCTAGCAATAAATTCTCATCTGCACGTCTAAGGTACGATCCATCCCTACTGTCTTTTATGCCATTTATTTGTCCGTTAAGTAAAAGGCCAATAAACGGTAACCCTGACAAGAAGTTCATTCCTCCAGGCTGGTAGATGTAAAAGGTGTAAGCTACGTCGCCATCCGTCACGTAAAGCACTTGAAACGTTACAGTCTAAAATGTTTGAGAGCATATCTATAACAAGTGAGCCATCGTGAAAAGTACTCGACATTAATTTTATAGTATGGAATGTGAAAGAGTATGTTGTTTGTTATTACATTGTATATAAGTGTGATTCTGAAGAAGGCTTTACGGCCGAAACATGTCGATAAATGTTTAAACTATTAGTGCGTTGATTTTCTTTTTCCATTTTATATTATATAAGTGTAAAATTTGGTCGCATAAGTTTTAGTTTTATGCATTTAATCGATATCTAAATTTTATATTACAGTATTAGTTACACGATGTTTTTTTCTTGCCTTATACATTTGGATATATACAATAATAAGTGTCAGTTCTCTATATGATCATTAGTACCTCGTTAACACTGCTATCATACGCTGGAGCTTTATCCCAGGTTGCTTTGAAAATGAACAGCGGCTCAATTTGAACTGCATATGTTTCATTCACAAGCTCTTTCATCAAAACAGTGACGTCATCTGACTCAGAAACGCTGTCTGATGTAACGTCGTAAGCCTTGTACCAAACCGTACCAGAGTTACCTAAGTCTAAATCGGTGAAAAAGGGAGCCAGGCAATAAATGTTCAGTAATTCAGAATTGAGCTGAACATTTTTCGGTATTGTATAACTTTCATAAGGTCTGCCGAAGCAAATCAACCCATTGGTACAAACCTGAAAAATATTCAAGCGCCTATCATAATGACTATGATTAAACTGTTTCAAATATTTCTTACCAACATATACACACTCCCTCTAAACACTTAAAACCATAAAGAAAATGTCTGTCTTTAATTTATGCTATTTCACAAAGAAATGTTTTTTTTCTTTTCATTCAGTCAGGTCTCAAACTTACATTTTTATGACACGTGTATTACTGGTGAGCACATTTTATCAAAATGAAGGCTTAGGACGATACCTATGTTAAAGGTCAATACTAAGCCCCTGATGGGCATCAATATTCAGCAAGTATCTGATAATTGGATAAAGCATATTATATCATTCAGACCTTGACAAGAATTTAGTGCCACTTTTGAGGTATATACAATAAACTTTGGACCGTTTTATGCAAATTCACAAAAAGGCTACCTAGGTCTTTTTAAGTTTCTATATACCTTTGTGATTTTTTTCCTACGGTCGCCAGAAATTTGAGAAAAAATTGCTTGTCAGTCATTCTGTTTTTTGACATATTTTGATATAATTATGTAAAATTTGTCACTTCTTTTTTACTTTTATTTTTCATCTTTAAACCCAATTGATTAAATTATGCTGACTGAACGAAGTGTGACAGAGATAGCATCTACTGGTTATTAACGGCATGTTAGCAGGTACGTAATAATGTCAAATAAGCAAAATATTAAAATTCTGTTTCTTACAAAGATTTTCCTGAATGTTTCGTCACCGAATGGAATACGGTAATCTACACGGACTTGGCCTTCACATTGGTCATCTGTTTTCGTCATACTACTGTCGCCTTCGTCTTCACCAAAACCTAATAGCAAACCTACAAGACAAACAGTTATACATGTCACATCTTCTGCTACTTGAGACCGGAGTACTGACAGACCGAATTATCACAACTGTTAATGAAAAGAAATGGATTTTAATACTGATAAATTTTTTTTTTTTTTTGTTTGGGGTTTTTTTTAAATAATTTTTTTTTTTTTTTTGTTTTTTTTTTTTTTTTTTTTTTTTTTTTTAAAAAAAAAAAAAAAAAAAAATAGGGGGGGGGGTGTTTTTTTTTTTTTTTTTTTTTTTTTTTTTTTTTTTTTTTTTTATTTTTTTTAAAAAATTTAAATTTTTTTTTTTTATGTCCCCCTTTTTTTTTTTTTTTTTCCCTTATAAGTTTTATTCTTCTCTGATTAGGTCCAGCAGCGTGTCAGTAGACTTGATATGTAGTGCAATAGTAGAACCATAGATTTTATTGATTTGTACAGATAATTGATTTATAACTTATTTCCTGTTGTTTATATAAACTGTTTTATATAATAATGACATTTTACTTTTATTGCAGGATATAAAAAATATTTTTGATACATGCAGTAAACTGTGATTTTAAAGTTATACTGAGAAAGTTAATATGCTCAAGTAATTAAGCACCTTCATGTGGTGTGGCCTGAATGCATTTTTCATGTATAAAGAATCCTTCTATTTATTTCTTTGTAAATTATAAGTGCAACTGAACGCTTCTTCTATCTGTAAAATAAGCTAAAACTAAATTTCTCTTATGTATCAAGTGTAACATCTAATCTTAGTGATAATTGGTTTGTTGTAAGAGTAATTGATTGAGTATTTAAAACATTACTCAATCTAACTTTGAAATCACAGTTATTTTTCAGTAATCTAAAAGTAAAAAAAATAGTTTATGTTTCTGTCATATAAGAAAATAATTTTGATATAATAACTGTAAGTGTTAATTTTTTATAATCTAATTTGACTGGGAATTACGTACCTAAAAGGTAACTGATAAAATAGAATATTAACATCTTATAAAGGTCTTAAAATTTATGTATAACTAACATCCCTTTCCTACATTATCTGTACATAATGTAAGGAAGTCATTCAGTAGCTGACTATGATAAACAGAAGCTAGTCTACCAGTGACCAGTCATGTTAATTGACATCTACTGTGAATTCGCATGGCTGACTGGACCCCTGTGGTGAATACCCCACATTCCTGTTCAATTGTCTTTAAGTTAATTTGACTACATTCTATTTCAATGGTACAATATTTTAAGTGCTGGTATTCATTGATCTCTGAAGTAAACGTGTTATATAACCTGGTAATGATTTAGTGTTATATAACCTGGTAATGATTTAGTGTTATATAACCTGATAATGATTTAGTGATATATAACCTGGTAATGATAAAGTCTGCTCCATTCCTTTTTGGACCCCCAACCTTGACCTGAACTGAAAAACTTGAACGGTTTTCGTATAGATTTTACCTTTTTGTGATCTACAAAAAGTCACCCTCAGGAATTAATGCTAAATGTGTCAGTGTCATTTTGATTATGCTTCCACTTTCTGGTTCCCTTGTCCAAAATCCTAAAAATAAACTACAGGTCACTCAAAATAAGCTTATTCATTTTGTAATGAATCTTGATCCAATGACTCATACAGGTCTAGATCATTTTTCTTATTTAAATGGTTACCAGTGGCTAAGAGAGTTGATCAAATCTTGTCTTTAGGATTAAAGATAACACAGCCCCAGCTTACTTAAAGGAACATTTTGTTGCTGCCAGCACTGTACATAACCATCGTACAAGGTTTAGTGACACTGCCAGGTCAAAGTTGTTTTGATTTCACAGACAGTGGTCGGTTTTCCATCCCTAAGGTCAAAGGGTTCGGTAAAAAACAGTTGCATACCATGGCTGTCAGTTATGGAATGATTTGCGACAGGATATGAGAGACATCAAAGTTCTAAGAGTATTTAAAGCTAGGGCTAAGGATTTTTTGTTGGCATAAACTTGTGATAATTCTCAATAATCAATCTGTGATAATTATGTTATTTTTATCAATTGTGATAATCTGTAGGTATTAATTAATTAATTAATCAATTTATTTATTTATTTATTTAATAATCAAAGGTTAATAAACATGTGTTCTATGTTGTGCCATTGATATCAAGGACCACAATGGAAATAAGGGGAAATTACTTTTGCCTTTTTTGTGTTATCCTTGGTATTGATGTGCCAGACATGGTTGTCATGAGCATACTTTTATAATATTTTGTATCATTGTATGTATCATGTTTTACCATGCTTGTACATTTTTTACCGAAATAAATCTGTCTTTCTATCTATCTATTTATCTATCTATCTAAAATGTACAAAAATGTTGAAGTCGCATAACATGCAAGTGAAACACGCATTCATTTAAACAGTGGCCCAACATGCATGTCACAGTATAACCCTGAACACTCCATAATCCATTTCAAATCCATTTATTTTCCTTCTGACAGTGATGACCTAGCTCTAGATCTATTGATCTTAAAACGACAACATACATTTCAATTCTCCGAAACTTGCTCGTGACGTATGCATTAAATCATATTAAAATGACTTTATTTAATCAAAAGATCTTGGTTATCACTGACTGAAATTCAACAACTGCTCAAAAAAAAAAATATAAAATGTTTAGTGCTGTCATCAGATCTACGAAACGGTCCAACGGAATCATTCGAAAGCAGAAATTATTAGGTAAATCCATTTTATTCTAAATCTAACGAGAGTTTCAACATTTTTGGTACATTTTAGCATTAATTTTGTTATTATATACGTGTTCGCATCGTCCCATCGTATCTTTGCAGCGTATAATCGCCCCTTCGCATCGTGACCCTTACGTTTTAGTAGGAAATAATGGCAAAACAAAAAAGATGCCTGGAGATATTAAATTTCCAGAAGTAAATATGCTTAAAAACTCAAAAGTACTTGCAAAGACGCTAAGAAACGTATGGTCCAAAATTAGGTGGAACAACACTAACATGTGTTTTGAAGCGACGGCGCTCTATGGATGTTTACTAATATGTAAAAATTATATGGTCGTTTAACAGTGATGCAGTTAAAACTTCGGATAAACTGCACTGATACTGCATCAACTGTAATCTTGGAATGATCTAACAGGGCGAGACAATTTCTGTCTAACTTTGAAGAGTGTTCCGTTCTGTGCACCCGTGATTTATGTCTTTCCGCATAAGTCTAGCAGCGAGTCTTATGTCTAGCAATGGACCTTATGTTTACTATGCGAAGTAGAATTATATCCAAAAAAAATTTTATCTTTTTTTTTAAACTGGTTGTGTACGTGGATAACTAGTCCGTCGACTTTTACAAAAGCTTGGGTAACAGGATACTGAACTCTGATCTGCTGACCCGATATATGGTGTAAGGGTGATACTTTAATGTGATATTACAATCAAATGACCGTCATCATTTTAAGAAATACATTATAGACATATTTAAAAAAGAGAAATAGCATGACAAATCTCTGGACAACGAATAAAGTAGAAGATAGGAATAATGATTTTCAGGAACATGTTCAGCAGAACTTGTATGTGGGGCTCGTTTTGGGGAGGCTGCGTTTTTGGTACGTGGCATTCCCTGTTTGATATTATTTTTGTTTTTTTTTGACACGGATAAAGAAAACAAAACACAAACCTGTTTTTGTAATAGGGGATGGTGTAGAAGTAGTGCTTGTTGAAGTAGTAGCAGTAGAAGTAAATGTTTTTATAGATGACACTGTCGTTATCGTTGTTATGGGAGCAGCCGTAGTGCTGGTTGTAGTTGGTGCAGTTATAGTAGTTGTACTTGTTCGTGCAGCTGTAGTAGTTGTACTTGTTCGTGCAGCTGTAGTAGTTGTACTTGTTCGTGCAGATGTAGTAGTGGTACTTGTTCGTGCAGCTGTAGTAGTTGTATTTTTTGGTGCAGCTGTAGTAGTTGTACTTGTTCGTGCAGCTGTAATAGTTGTATTTGTTGGTGAAGCTGTAGTATTTGTATATGTTCGTGCAGCTGTTGTAGTTGTTTTTCTTGGCCCAGCTGTAGTAGTTGTATTTCTTGGTCCAGTTGTAGTAGTTGTATTTGTTGGTGCAGCTGTTGTAGTTGTATTTGTTCGTGCAGCTGTAGTAGTTGTATTTGTTGGTGCAGCTGTAGTAGTTGTATTTGTTGGTCCAGCTGTTGTAGTTGTATTTGTTGGTGCAGCTGTAGTAGCTGTACTTGTTGGTGCAGCTGTAGTAGTTGTATTTGTTGGTGCAGCTGTAGTATGTGTATTTGTTGGTGCAGCTGTAGTAGTTGTATTTGTTGGTCCAGCTGTAGTAGTTGTATTTGTTGGTACAGCTGTAGTAGTTGTATGTGTTGGTCCAGCTGTAGTAGTTGTATTTGTTGGTGCAGCTGTAGTAGCTGTACTTGTTGGTGCGGCTGTAGTAGTTGTATTTGTTGGTGCAGCTGTATTAGTTGTATTTGTTGGTGCAGCTGTAGTAGTTGTATTTGTTGGTGCAGCTGTAGTAGCTGTATTTGTTGGTGCAGCTGTAGTAGTTGTATTTGTTGGTGCAGCTGTAGTAGCTGTATTTGTTGGTGCAGCTGTAGTAGTTGTATGTGTTGGTGCAGCTGTAGTAGCTGTATTTGTTGGTGCAGCTGTAGTAGTTGTATGTGTTGGTCTAGCTGTAGTAGTTGTATTTGTTGGTGCAGCTGTAGTAGTTGTATGTGTTGGTGCAGCTGTAGTAGCTGTATTTGTTGGTGCAGCTGTAGTAGTTGTACGTGTTGGTGCAGCTGTAGTAGTTGTATTTGTTGGTGCAGCTGTAGTAGCTGTATATGTTGGTCCAGCTGTAGTACGTGTATTTGTTGGTGCAGCTGTAGTAGTTGTATTTGTTGGTCCAGCTGTAGTAGTTGTATTTGTTGGTACAGCTGTAGTAGTTGTATTGTTGGTCCAGCTGTAGTAGTTGTATTTGTTGGTGCAGCTGTAGTAGTTGTATTTGTTGGTCCAGCTGTAGTAGTTGTATTTGTTGGTGCAGCTGTAGTAGCTGTTTTGTTGGTGCGGCTGTAGTAGTTGTATTTGTTGGTGCAGCTGTATTAGTTGTATTTGTTGGTGAAGCTGTAGTAGTTGTATTTGTTGGTGCAGCTGTAGTAGCTGTATTTGTTGGTGCAGCTGTAGTAGTTGTATTTGTTGGTGCAGCTGTAGTAGCTCTATTTGTTGGTGCAGCTGTAGTAGTTGTATGTGTTGGTGCAGCTGTAGTAGCTGTATTTGTTGGTGCAGCTGTAGTAGTTGTATGTGTTGGTCCAGCTGTAGTAGTTGTATTTGTTGGTGCAGCTGTAGTAGTTGTATGTGTTGGTGCAGCTGTAGTAGCTGTATTTGTTGGTGCAGCTGTAGTAGTTGTATGTGTTGGTGCAGCTGTAGTAGTTGTATTTGTTGGTGCAGCTGTAGTAGCTGTATTTGTTGGTGCAGCTGTAGTAGTTGTATGTGTTGGTCCAGCTGTAGTAGTTGTATTTGTTGGTGCAGCTGTAGTAGCTGTACTTGTTGGTGCAGCTGTAGTAGTTGTACTTGTTGGTACAGCTGTAGTACTTGTACTTGTTGATCCAGCTGTTGTAGTTGTATTTGTTGGTGCAGCTGTTGTAGTTGTATTTGTTGGTGACGCTGTAGAAGTTGTATTTGTTGGTCCAGCTGTAGTAGTTGTATTTGTTGGTACAGCTGTAGTAGTTGTATGTGTTGGTCCAGCTGTAGTAGTTGTATTTGTTGGTGCAGCTGTAGTAGCTGTACTTGTTGGTGCAGCTGTAGTAGTTGTATTTGTTGGTGCAGCTGTAGTAGTTGTATTTGCTGGTGCAGCTGTAGTAGTTGTATTTGTTGGTGCAGCTGTAGTAGTTGTATTTGTTGGTGCAGCTGTAGTAGTTGTATTTGTTGGTTCAGCTGTAGTAGTTGTATTTGTTCGTGTAGCTGTAGTAGTTGTATTTGTTGGTGCAGCTGTTGTAGTTGTATTTGTTGGTTCAGCTGTAGTAGTTGTATTTGCTGGTGCAGCTGTAGTAGTTGTATTTGTTGGTGCAGCTGTAGTAGTTGTATTTGTTGGTGCAGCTGTAGTAAGTCCACTTGTAGGAGTACTGGTCTTGGGTAGTGTTAAACTTGAAGTGGTAGTTGATGGGATAAGAGAGGTTCTAAAGACCGAAGTATCTGAAGTATTTGTCGCAGCACTTGACGCCGCTGTTGTACTAGGACTAGTTGTCAGGAATGTTGTTGACGAAGCAGTTGACGAAGCTGCAAGTGTTGAAGACGTTGACAAAACTGAAGTCGCTGCACTACTTAACGTACTTGTTGTTGCAGTAGTATCAGTCGAGAATGTAGTCACAGAACTAATGTACGTTGCTGTAGGTATCGAAGAAGTTGCCGAAATTGTAGTTTCAGGAGTAGTTGCTAAAGATGATGGTGTAGAAGTACTCTGAGTAAGTCCACTTGTAGGAGTACTTGTCCCCGGTAGTGTTGTGGTCGAAGTGGTAGTAGATTGGATAAGTGAGGTTGTTAAGACCGAACTGTCTGAAGTACTTGACGCAGCACTTGACGCAGCCGTTGTACTAGGACTACTTGTAAGGAATATTGTTGACGAACCTGTTGACGAAGCTGCAAGAGTTGAAGACGTTGTTAAAACTGAAGTCGCTGCACTACTTAACGTACTTGTTGTTGCAGTAGTATCAGTCGAGAATGTAGTCACAGAACTAATGTACGTTGCTGTAGGTATCGAAGAAGTTGCCGAAATTGTAGTTTCAGGAGTAGTTGCTATAGATGATGGTGTAGAAGTACTCTGAGTAAGTCCACTTGTAGGAGTACTTGTCCCCGGTAGTGTTGTGGTCGAAGTGGTAGTAGATGGGATAATTGAGGGCGTTAAGACCGAAGTATCTGAAGTAATTGACGCAGCACTTGACGCAGCCGTTGTACTAGGACTGGTTGTCAGGAATATAGTTGACGAAGCTGTTGACGAAGCTGCAAGTGTTGAAGACGTTGTTAAAACTGAAGTCGCTGCACTACTTAACGTACTTGTTGCTAATGTAGTTACAGTCGAATATGTAGTCACAGAACTATCGGGCGTTGCTGTCGGTGTCGAAGAAATTACCGAAATTGTAGTTCCAGGAGTTGATGCTATAGATGATGCAGTAGAAGTACTCTGAATATATGCAATTGTAGGAGTACTTGTCCCCGGTAGTGTTGTGGTCGAAGTGGTAGTAGATTGGATAAGTGAGGTTGTTAAGACCGAAGTATCTGAAGTACTTCTCGCAGTACTTGACGCAGCCGTTGTACTAGGACTAGTTGTCAGGAATGTTGTTGACGAAGCTGTTGACGAAGCTGTTGACGAAACTGCAAGTGTTGAAGACGTTGACAAAACTGAAGTCGCTGCACTACTTAACGTACTTGTTGTTGCAGTAATATCAGTCGAATATGTAGGCACAGAACTATCGGACGTTGCTGTCGGTGTCGAAGAAATAACCGAAATTGTAGTTTCAGGTGTAGTTGCTATAGATAATGGTGTAGACGTTCTCTGAGTAAGTCCACTTGTAGGAGTACTTGTCTCGAGTAGTGTTGTGGTCGAAGTGGTAGTAGATTGGATAAGTGAGGTTGTTAAGACCGAAGTATCTGAAGTACTTGTCGCAGCACTTGACGCAGCCGTTGTACTAGGACTAGTTGTCAAGAATATTGTTGACGAAGCTATTGACGAAGCTTCAAGTGTTGAAGACGTTGACAAAATTGAAGTCGCTGCACTACTTAACGTACTTGTTGTTGCAGTAGTGTCAGTCGAGAATATAGTCACAGAACTATCGGGCGTTGCTGTCGGTGTCGAAGAAATTACCGAAATTGTAGTTCCAGAAGTTGAAGCTACAGATGATGCTGTAGAAGTACTTTGAATAAGTGCACTGGAAGGAGTACTGGTCTCGGGTAGTGTTGTGGTCGAAGTGGTAGTAGATGGGATAAGAGAGGTTGTAAAGACCGAAGTATCTGAAGTACTTGTCGCAGCACTTGACGCCGCTGTTGTACTAGGACTAGTTGTCAGGAATGTTGTTGACGAAGCAATTGACGAAGCTGCAAGTGTTGAAGACGTTGACAAAACTGAAGTCGCTGCACTACTTAACTTACTTGTTGTTGCAGTAGTATCTGTCGAGAATGTTGTCACAGAACTGATGTACGTTGCTGTCGGTGTCGAAGAAATTACCGAAATTGTACTTCCAGGAGTTGATGCTACAGATGATGGTGTAGAAGTACTCTGAGTAAGTCCACTTGTAGGAGTACTGGTCTTGGGTAGTGTTAAAGTTGAAGTGGTAGTAGATTGGATAAGAGAGGTTGTAAAGACCGAAGTATCTGAAGTACTTGACGCAGCACTTGACGCAGCCGTTGTACTAGGACTACTTGTAAGGAATATTGTTGACGAAGCTGTTGACGAAGCTGCAAGTGTTGAAGACGTCGACAAAACTGAAGTCGCTGCACTATTTAACGTACTTGTTGTTGCAGTAGTATCAGTCGAATATGTAGTCACAGAACTATCGGGCGTTGCTGTCGGTGTTGAAGAAATTACCGAAATTGTAGTTCCAGGAGTTGATGCTACAGATGATGGTGTAGAAGTACTCTGAATCAGTCCACTTGTAGGAGTACTGGTCTCGGTTAGTGTTAAAGTTGAAGTGGTAGTAGATGGGATAAGTGAGGTTGTAAAGACCGAAGTATCTGAAGTACTTGTCCCGGCACTTGACGCAGCCGTTGTACTAGGACTGGTTTTCAGGAATATTGTTGACGAAGCTGTTGACGAAGCTGCAAGTGTTGAAGACGTTGACAAAACTGAAGTCGCTGCACTACTTAACGTACTTGTTGTTGCAGTAATATCAGTCGAATATGTAGTTACAGAACTATCGGGCGTTGCTGTCGGTGTCGAAGAAATTACCGAAATTGTACTTCCAGGAGTTGATGCTACAGATGATGCTGTAGAAGTACTCTGAATAAGTGCACTGGAAGTAGTACTGGTCTCGGGTAGTGTTAAAGTTGAAGTGGTAGTAGATGGGATAAGAGACGTTGTAAAGACTGAAGTATCTGAAGTACTTGTCGCAGCACTTGACGCCGCTGTTGTACTAGGACTAGTTATCAGGAATGTTGTTGACGAATCAGTTGACGAAGCTGCAAGTGTTGAAGACGTTGACAAAACTGAAGTCACTGCACTACTTAACTTACTAGTTGTTGCAGATGTAACAGTCGAGAATGTAGTCACAGAACTAATGTACTTTGCTGTCGGTGTCGAAGAAGTTGCCGAAATTGTAGTTTCAGGAGTAGTTGCTAAAGATGATGGTGTAGAAGTACTCTGAGTAAGTCCACTTGTAGGAGTACTTGTCCCCGGTAGTGTTGTGGTCGAAGTGGTAGTAGATTGGATAAGTGAGGTTGTTAAGACCGAAGTATCTGAAGAACTTGTCGCACCACTTGACGCAGCCGTTGTACTAGGACGAGTTGTCAAGAATATTGTTGACGAAGCTATTGACGAAGCTGCAAGTGTTGAAGACGTTGACAAAACTGAAGTCGCTGCACTACTAAATGTACTTGTTGTTGCAGTAATATCAGTCGAGAATATAGTCACAGAACTATCGGGCGTTGCTCTCGGTGTCGAAGAAATTACCGAAATTGTAGTTCCAGAAGTTGAAGCTACAGATGATGCTGTAGAAGTACTTTGAATAAGTGCACTGGAAGGAGTATTTGTCTCGGGTAGTGTTGTGGTCGATGTGGTAGTAGATGGGATAAGAGAGGTTGTAAAGACCGAAGTATCTGAAGTACTTGTCGCAGCACTTGACGCCGCTGTTGTACTAGGACTAGTTGTCAGAGATGTTGTTGGCGAAGCAGTTGACGAAGCTGCAAGTGTTGAAGACGTTGACAAAACTGAAGTCGCTGCACTACTTAACTTACTTGTTGTTGCAGTAGTATCAGTCGAATATGTAGTCACAGAACTATCGGGCGTTGCAGTCGGTGTCAAAGAAATAACCGAAATTGTAGTTTCAGGAGTAGTTGCTATAGATGATGGTGTAGAAGTACTCTGAGTAAGTCCACTTGTAGGAGTACTTGTCCCCGGTAGTGTTGTGATCGAAGTGGTAGTAGATTGGATAAGTGAGGTTGTTAAGACCGAAGTATCTGAAGTACTTGTCACAGCAGTTGACGCCGCTGTTTTACTAGGACTAGTTGTCAGGAATGTTGTTGACGAAGCAGTTGAGGAAGCTGCAAGCGTTGAAGACGTTGACAAAACTGAAGTCGCTGCACTACTTAACGTACTTGTTGTTGCAGTAGTAACTGTCGAGAATGCAGTCACAGAACTTATGTACGTTGCTGTAGGTATCGAAGAAGTTCCCGAAATTGTAGTTTCAGGAGTTGTTGCTATAGATGATGGTGTAGAAGTACTCTGAGTAAGTCCACTTGTAGGAGTACATGTCCCCGGTAGTGTTGTGATCGAAGTGGTAATAGATTGGATAATTAAGGTTGTAAATACCGAAATATCTGAAGTACTTGTCGCAGCACTTGACGCCACTGTTGTACTAGGACTAGTTCTCAGGAATGTTGTTGATGAAGCAGTTGACGAAGCTGCAAGTGTTGAAGACGTTGACAAAACTGAAGTCGCTGCACTACTTAACTTATTTGTTGTTGCAGTAATACCAGTCGAGAATGTAGTCACAGAACTAATGTACGTTGCTGTAGGTATCGAAGAAGTTCTCGAAATTGTAGTTCCAGGAGTAGTTGCTATAGATGATGGTGCAGAAGAACTCTGAGTAAGTCCACTTGTAGGAGTACTTGTCCCCGGTAGTGTTGTGGTCGAAGTGGTAGTAAATTCGATAAGTGAGGTTGTTAAAACCGAAGAATCTGAAGTACTTGTCGCAGCACTTGACGCAGACGTTGTACTAGGACTAGTTGTCAGGAATATTGTTGAAGAAGCTGTTGACGAAGCTGCAAGTGTTGAAGACGTTGACAAAACTGAAGTCGCTGCACTACTTAACTTACTTGTTGTTGCAGTAGTATCAGTCGAGAATGTAGTCACAGAACTTATGTACGTTGTTGTATGTATCGAAGAAGTTGCCGAAATTGTAGTTTCAGGAGTTGATGCTATAGATGATGATGTAGAAGTACTCTGAGTTAGTCCACTTGTAGGAGTACTTGTCGCCGGTAGTGTTGTGGTCGAAGTGGTAGTAGATGGGATAATTGAGGGCGTTAAGACCGAAGTATCTGAAGTACTTGTCGCAGCACTTGACGCAGCCGTTGTACTAGGACTAGTTGTCAGGAATATTGTTGACGAAGCTGTTGACGAAGCTGCAAGTGTTGAAGACGTTTTTAAAACTGAAGTCGCTGCAGTTCTTATCGTACTTGTTGTTGCAGTAGTATCAGTCGAGAATGTAGTCACAGAACTAATGTACGTTGCAGTAGGAATCGAAGAAGTTGCCGAAATTGTAGTTCCAGGAGTAGTTGCTATAGATGATGGTGTAGAAGTACTCTGAGTAAGTCCACTTGTAGGAGTACTTGTCCCCGGTAGTGTTGTGGTCGAAGTAGTAGTAGATGGGATAATTGAGGTCAGTAAGACCGAAGTATCAGAAGTACTTGACGCAGCACTTGACGCAGCCGTTATACTAGGACTGGTTGTCAGGAATATTTTTAACGAAGCTGTTGACGAATCTGCAAGTGTTGAAGACGTTGTTAAAGCTGAAGTCGCTGCACTACTTAACTTACTTGTTGTTAAAGTAGTAACAGTCGAATATGTAGTCACAGAACTAGTGGGCGTTGTTGTCGGTGTCGAAGAAATTACCGAAATTGTAATTTCAGGAGTAGTTGCTATAGACGAAGGTGTAGAAGTACTCTGAGTAAGTCCACTTGTAGGAGTACTTGTCCCCGGTAGTGTTGTGGTCGAAGTGGTAGTAGATTGGATAAGTGAGGTTGTTAAGACCGTAGTATCTGAAGTACTTGTCGCAGCACTTGACGCAACCGTTGTACTAGGACTAGTTGTTAGGAATATTGTTGACGAAGCTGTTGACGAAGCTGCAAGTGTTGAAGACGTTTTTAAAACTGAAGTCGCTGCAGTTCTTATCGTACTTGTTGTTGCAGTAGTATCAGTCGAGAATGTAGTCACAGAACTAATGTACGTTGCAGTAGGAATCGAAGAAGTTGCCGAAATTGTAGTTCCAGGAGTAGTTGCTATAGATGATGGTGTAGAAGTACTCTGAGTAAGTCCACTTGTAGGAGTACTTGTCCCCGGTAGTGTTGTGGTCGAAGTAGTAGTAGATGGGATAATTGAGGTCAGTAAGACCGAAGTATCAGAAGTACTTGACGCAGCACTTGACGCAGCCGTTATACTAGGACTGGTTGTCAGGAATATTTTTAACGAAGCTGTTGACGAATCTGCAAGTGTTGAAGACGTTGTTAAAGCTGAAGTCGCTGCACTACTTAACTTACTTGTTGTTAAAGTAGTAACAGTCGAATATGTAGTCACAGAACTAGTGGGCGTTGTTGTCGGTGTCGAAGAAATTACCGAAATTGTAATTCCAGGAGTTGATGCTATAGATGATGATGTAGAAGTACTCTGAATAAGTGCAGTTGTATGAGTACTTGTCCCCGGTGGTGCTGTGGTCGAAGTGGTAGTAGATTGGATAAGTGAGGTTGTTAAGACCGAAGTATCTGAAGTACTTGTCGCAGCACTTGACGCAGCCGTTGTACTAGGACTAGTTGTCAGGAATACTGTTGACGAATCAGTTGACGAAGCTGCAAGTGTTGAAGACGTTGTTAAAACTGAAGTCGCTGCACTACTTAACGTACTTGTTGTTGCAGTAATGTCAGTCCAGAATTTAGTTAAAGAACTATCGGGCGTTGCTGTCGGTGTCGAAGAAATTACCGAAATTGTAGTTCCAGGAGTAGTTGCTATAGATGATGGTGTAGAAGAACTCTGGGGAAGTCCACCTATAGGAGTACTTGTCCCCGGTAGTGTTGTGATCGAAGTGGTAGTAGATTGGATAAGTGAGGTTGATAAGACCGAAGTATCGGAAGTACTTGTCGCAGCTGTTGACTCCGCTGTTGTACTAGGACTCGTTTTCAGGAATATTGTTGACGAAGCTGTTGACGAAGCTGCAAGTGTTGAAGACGTTGTTAAAACTGAAGTCGCTGCACTAATTACCGTACCTGCTGTTGCAGTAGTATCAGTCGAGAATGTAGTCGCAGAACTAATGTACGTTGCTGTAGGTATCGAAGAAGTTCTCGAAATTGTAGTTTCAGGAGTAGTTGCTTTAGATGATGGTGTAGAAGTACTCTGAGTAAGTCCACTTGTAGGAGTACTTGTCCCCGGTAGTGTTGTGGTCGAAGTGGTAGTAGATTGGATAATCGAGGTTGTTAAGACCGAAGAACCTGAAGTACTTGTCGCAGCACTTGTCGCAGCCGTTGTACTAGGACTGGTTGTCTGGAATATTGTTGACGAAGCTGTTGACGAAACTGCAAGTGTTGAAGAGGTTGACAAAACTGAAGTCGCTGCACTACTTAACGTACTTAATATTGCAGTAGTGTCAGTCGAATATGTAGTCACAGAACTAGTGGGCGTTGCTGTCGGTGTCGAAGAAATTACCGAAATTGTAGTTCCAGGAGTTGATGCTATAAATGATGCTGTAGAAGTACTCTGAATAAGTGCACTTGTAGGAATACTGGTCTCGAGCAGTGTTGAAGTTGAAGTGGTAGTAGATGGGATAAGAGATGTTGTAAGGACTGAAGTATCTGAAGTACTTGTCGGAGCACTTGACGCCGCTGTTGTACTAGGACTAGTTGTCAGGAATATTGTTGACGAAACTGTTGACGAAGGTGCAATTGTTGAAGACGTTGACAAAACTGTAGTCGCTGCACTACTTAACGTACTTGTTGTTGCAGTAGTATCAGTCGAATATGTAGTCACAGAACTAGTGGGCGTTGCTGTCGGTGTCGAAGAAATTACCGAAATTGTAATTTCAGGGGTAGTTGCTATAGACGAAGGTGTAGACGTACTCTGAGTAAGTCCACTTGTAGGAGTACTTGTCCCCGGTAGTGTTGTGGTCGAAGTGGTAGTAGATTGGATAAGTGAGGTTGTTAAGACCGAAGTATCTGAAGTACTTGTCGCAGCACTTGACGCAGCCGTTGTACTAGGACTAGTTGTCAGGAATAGTGTTGACGAAGCTGTTGACGAAGCTGCAAGTGTTGAAGACGTTGACAAAACTGAAGTCGCTGCACTACTTAACGTACTTGTTGTAGCAGTAGTATCAGTCGAATATGTAGTCATAGAACTAGTGGGCGTTGATGTCGGTGTCGAAGAAATTACCGAAATTGTAGTTCCAGGAGTTGATGCTATAGATGATGCTGTAGAAGTACTTTGAATAAGTGCACTTGTATAGGTACTGGTCTCGGGTAGTGTTGAAGTTGAAGTGGTAGTAGATGGGATAAGAGAGGTTGTAAAGACCGAAGTATCTGAAGTACTTGTCGCAGCACTTGACGCCGCTGTTGTACTAGGACTAGTTATCAGGAATGTTGTTGACGAAGCAGTTGACGAAGCTGCAAGTGTTGAAGACGTTGACAAAACTGAAGTCGTTGCACTACTTAACGTACTTGTTGTTGCAGTAGTATCAGTCGAGAATGTAGTCACAGAACTAATATACGATGCTGTAGATATCGAAGAAGTTGCCGAAATTGTAGTTTCAGGAGTAGTTGCTATAGATGATGGTGTAAAAGTACTCTGAGTAATTCCACTTGTAGGAGTACTTGTCCCCGGTAGTGTTGTGGTCGAAGTGGTAGTAGATGGGATAAGTGAGATTGTTAAGACCGAAGTATCTGAAGTACTTCTCATAGCAATTGACGCAGCCGTTGTACTAGGACTAGTTGTCAGGAATATTGTTGTCGAAGCTGTTGACGAAGCTGCAAGTGTTGAAAACGTTGACAAAACTGAAGTCGCTGCACTACTTAACGTACTTGTTGTTGCAGTAGTATCAGTCGAATATGTAGTCACAGAGCTAGTGGGCTTTGTTGTCGGTGTCGAAGAAGTTACCGAAATTGTAGTTCCAGGAGTTGATGCTATAGATGATGCTGTAGAAGTACTCTGAATAAGTCCACTTGTAGGAGTACTGGTCTCGGGTAGTGTTGAAGTTGAAGTGGTAGTTGATGGGATAAGAGAGGTTGTAAAGACCGAAGTATCTGAAGTACGTGTCGCAGCACTTGACGCCGCTGTTGTACTAGGACTAGTTGTCAGGAATGTTGTTGACGAAGCTGTTGACGAAGCTGCAAGTGTTGAAGACGTTGACAAAACTGAAGTCGCTGCACTACTGAACTTACTTGTTGTTGCAGTAGTATCAGTCGAGAATGTAGATACAGAACTAATGTATGATGCTGTAGGTATCGAAGAAGTTGCCGAAATTGTAGTTTCAGGAGTAGTTGCTATAGATGATGCTGTAGAAGTACTCTTAGTAAGTCCACTTGTAGGAGTACTTGTTCCCGGTAGTGTTGTGGTCGAAGTGGTAGTAGATTGGATAAGTGAGGTTGTTAAGACCGAAGTATCTGAAGTACTTGTCGCAGCACTTGACGCAGCCGTTGTACTAGGACTAGTTGTCAGGAATATTGTTGACGAAGCTGTTGACGAAGCTGCAAGTGTTGAAGACGTTGTTAAAACTGAAGTCGTTGCACTACTTAACGTATTTGTTGTTGCAGTAGTATCAGTCGAATATGTAGTCACAGAACTAGTGGGCGTTGTTGTCGGTGTCGAAGAAATTACCGAAATTTTAGTTCCAGGAGTTGATGCTGTAAATGATGCTGTAGAATTACTCCGAATATGTGCACTTATAGGAGTACTAGTCTTGGGTATTGTTGTGGTCGAAGTGGTAGTAGATTGGATAAGAGATGTTGTAAATACCGAAATATCTGAAGTACTTGTCGCAGCACTTGACGCAACTGTTGTACTAGGACTAGTTGTCAGGAATATTGTTGACGAAGCTGTTGACGAAGCTGCAAGTCTTGAAGACGTTGTCAAAGCTGAAGTCGCTGCATTACTTAACGTATTTGTTGTTACAGTAGTATCAGTCGAAAATGTAGTCACATAACTTATGTACGTTGCTGTAGGTATCGAAGAAGTTGCCGAAATTGTAGTTTCAGGAGTTGTTGCTATAGATGAAGGTGTAGCAGTACTTTGAATTAGTGTATTCTTAGGAGTACTTGTCTCGGGTAGTGTTGTGGTTGAAGTGGTAGTAGATTGGATAAGAGAGGTTGTTAAGACCGACGTATCTGAAGTACTTATCGCATCACTTGACGCAGCTATTGTACTAGGACTAGTTGTCAGGAATGTTGTTGACGAAGCTGTTGACGAATCTGCGAGTGTTGAAGACGTTATCAAAACTGTAGTCGCTGTACTAGTTAACGTACTTGTTGCTGCATTAGTATCAGTCAAAAGTGTAGTCACATAACTAGTGGACGTAGCTGTTATGGCAGGAGAAGTAGTGGTCGATTCTGAAGGGGAATCAGAAATTCTATTTTTAATACATACCTTTAAGTTTCTTTTTTTAATATTTAAAACAGGTACTAATGTAGTTTTGATATTGAAATATAGACCTTTCAATTGATAAAATGTTGTTTAAAATTTGAAAGCAATTTTTGATAAAGAATAAGGGAGTTAAATGATTTCGAAATTTCTCACAAAGTTCCTACTAGCTATAAGTTGATGCTAAGATTTTCGATGGTTTGTATGAAATATTGGCACGACATTATGGTTACCTGTTTGAACGTTGAAGTACTGCTTATAAAAAGATATAACATACACTAAATAAAACTGAAACTTTTCTAATAAGAGATGTAACTTTATAAAACACATATGCCCCTCTACCCAAAGTTACTTCAACGCAAGAAACTGCTGAGGGGTCATCATATTCTGGTAAGCAATACTCCTTGCAAATTTGAAGACACTCGATCAAAGGGTTTTTGAGTAATTTTAAACCCAGTGTCACTGCGACTTTGTCGTTTATCCTCGTGACCCCAAAAACGATACTGATCATTTACTCTTCATAAACTATATACCTAACAAATTGAAATACTTGTATAAGCATTGTTGAGCTACTGTGACCTTGACCTTTCACTTTTCATGTTTTGGAGGTTATTTAGTTTGACATCAGTTATGGGGTATGCCCCTTTAATGAATGTATCGCTTAAAGTTTAAAGGGACATACCCTATAACTGATGCCAAACTAGATAACCCCCAAAACATAAATAATAAAATATTTGAAAGTATTATAACTTAACCTAAAAGTTTCAGCTGTGCATACTCAGTCATTATCGTTAAAATCCGCGGTTTAAAATATACCTCAGTACCGTAATTCATTCAATAATCTATGTAGAGTTGTTGTTGTACAATTAATGGGTGGATGCGATTTTTTTTTTGGGTTTTTTTTTTTTTTTTTATTTTTGTTTTTATTACAGAAAGCCTCTATATTGATTAATTGTGGTAAAATGAGGCATTTTTCGCCATAAGTTCTTCTTTGAAATTGTATTTATTTTTATCATTTTACGTTCATTGAACACAATCTATGTTTCGAGAATATAATCTGCTAGCTGTAGGGAGTGCCCCTTTAAGATTAAGTAATATTACTTGCAAATATTATATTATTTATGCTTTTGAAGTTATTTAATTTGACACCAGTTTTAGGGCTGACATTAAATGTACGGCACATATAATTGAATGAATAATCAGTGGTAGGTACAATGCATAAAAATGGTCAATGATGCGTACAGAACATTTAGGCAGTGTTATTAGCCTTGCGATATAATTATTGCTATATAGCACAACAAAATATTTCATTAAAACGTTGTATACAAAACAAAATTTCCTTCAACGGCTTATTTCCCTTGTACTATAATAGCATTGTATGATAGTATGAAAGCGGTTTGTGTGAATTCGGGCAGAGGAAAGTGTTTCATCGTCCGATAGCTTTAAATGTATATAGATTGCAGGTTTTAAAATCAAACTGTATTTTTTTAAGTTTAACAGTTCAATAAATTTCGGATATTTGAATATTCGGTCGTTTCCAGTAATATGTATAACAAACATACGCAAAAATCTAGGCAACAAAAATATTACGCTTAATTTAAACTTTTGAAGAATGTTTATCCAGATAGAAACGAAAGTTAAGAGAGTAATATTTCGTTGAGGTAACAACACCAACAACAATGAATTTGAAGGAACATAGTTGCAATGTCAATAGAAACAAATATCTAATCTTCATTATCATATCTACTTTTTAAAGAGAAACGACGAAGAGCGCTGTGATGTTTCTATAAAGTAAAGGTTATTTAGTAACCCAAATGCTTATAGCTCACCGGATTTAGGACCATGCATTACCAAAAGCAGCAGCAACTTTATTTCACTCAATTCCTTTTCATTTACAAATGTACTTCCCTTTTGATCTTCTTTTATGTAACAAATATATATATTGCTAAATTGTGCACACACAAAACACTTCATCTTCACTTCAACGCAGAAAAGTTTTACTGCATTTTAACATTAATTATAATGTCTGTTTCAAAATATTGAATACATTTTGCTTATATAAATAACATTTACATATACTTAGATAAATCTTGATTAAAATAAGCACATGGCCTAAAACTACAAGAAAAAAATATCTTGACTTGATATCGAACTTATTTATTTTAACATGGTCATTAATGTCATTTCAAGAATCAGTACTTTTCTCTGTAACAAGTGACACAGTGCTCAAAACTACTAAAACTTCAAACTGTGTTGCTTATTATATCTTTCACAGTAGCAAATAGATTGAAATCAACAACTCAAAATTGTCTTTGTCAAAAATGTGCGTCACTTTTTGCAACAAAACTTGAAGACAGATGATTGTCTGTTTATGTTAAAGTCTGATTGTCATTTTTATGGGGTTTGGAGATTGTTGTAATGAGATATCACCAAAACCTGATTTTAAAAAGTGACACGAGGAATGCATCTAAATGCTTTAGTTTGAGAACTATATCGCTTCCTACGGTTTAAACTTCGAAAACTACCACACCTTATAAACAAAAGGCAAAGCAGCTTTTTCAATGAAAGTATTTCATGAATATCATTTTGTCGAAGTGTATTTTAATGCAAAGTCTTACCTGTTGCCGGTACATTGCTGCTCAACAACGTGACTAATATCAACAAGGTCACCAGCTTCATGTTTCTGCCTTTATTTCGATTCTAAAATGTAAAAGATGCTAAAATAAAATTTGTAAATCAAAAATGTATACGACAGCGTATACCGTATATTCAAGACAACAGGATATGGGTTTTACGTTAGAATGGTTTTTACGAGGATTCGGCCTTTCAGTCGAAACAACCTACATAAATTGTAAGTTCAAATTAGTAAATTTATTCTCAATACAGTTTTTTGTTTAATAATGCATTATTTACACAAAGTTGATTAGTACATACACTTTGCAAATTTCACCGGAAGCAGACCAAAATTTTACGAAAATCTTTTCGGAAACGTAATTTAATTTTTTAATGAGTAATGTAATTTAAATGTGAATTACCGAGCAGTTGAAATATATTTTTGTTTCGTTTTAAAGCAGTTGTGCCATTTTAGCCTACACGGCGAAATAAATATCGTAGACAGATTTGCGGAAGAGATTAATATACTCGAGTTAAATACTTTACTGTTAGATCACTGATGTGATTCAGGGTAGCGGCTGCGGTTTTTATGTCGTAGGCTTTTATTTCTAAATTCGTAACAATAAAGACAAACGGTCGATTAAAGGGAAAGCGGTCTAACGTCTTAAAAGAAATAGTACACTCCAGCATATTACGGGTTACTTCATTATACAAATATATGGTTAACTGAGTCATAATATATATATTGACATACACTCACATTACATCATAAGGAAGAGAACATATTTTGGATAAAAGTAAAATGTAAATCACTCTTTAACAAACACAGGATTACATATCTGGTTCGAGGCGATTTGGGGTTCAAGATGTAGGAAACAATATTATCTCCAGTAGTTTTCAGTAAATTTCAAAAAGGAAATGTTCATCTCTTGTACTGTAAATTCCAACATAGCGAGTGGCTCCTGCGATCTCTGGTTTAATGGAAGGACGCTTAACGAAATTTTAGACTGAAACCTATTAGCAACAACTGACAACAGAGTTACAAACTTTTTTACCAAAAGAAACATGACCCATAATAAGTAACAGGGTATATTCTGTGGTCATAAAATGCCTATGTGTATGTATTGTGAGCATTTATACACACTGTCGCCCCTCTGCTATTTTTTTCTATGAAATACCGCGAAACTTCGGGAAGCTCAAACCAAACAACTACCCATTGGAGATAATTTCGTTAGTCCCAAAAACTCTTTTGGTTTTTCAAAGAAATAGATGTAACTTGCTTTAGGTCGGTAATAGTTTCAGCTGACAAAATAAAACTGGTTTGTCAAAAAATAAAAACTACTATACTTATTTACATAGCTAAATCGAATTCACATTATTTACGTTTAGGTTATATCCTTTTCACTATATGTTTTTGTAAATAAACGCTCTGAAAGATCATTGCACCTGTAATCTTAAAAAAGCTTCATTCACATTTTTCAATATAATTGAATCAAAGAGGACATGTTACTGCTAGTATACGCAAATAGAGTGTGCAAGCTGAATTTCATCTGGACCCAGTCCTTCGAATATTTAACCGGTTTTAAGCCAACCGTCGATTAACTTTTGAATAAAAAAATAATTCTTGGTGGGCAACACTTTTGGAATATTTTGAATTTACTTTGAAACATATTTCGTCCTCATGTTCTTGAATGCAAAAAAAAAATGTTTAGACAAGTCTTTTAAACTCTAAAAAAAAAAAAAAAAAATAACTCTAGAAATATATCCCTTAACGTTTACCAACTGTTATAGTTAACCGATTGTTACCTTAACTGTTGATTAATGTTTCGAACAACTGGGTCAAGATCAATAATTATTTGTGCCGAGTATTGTTTAGTACTGTTACAGTAGTTTAATGCATTGTATAGTATTGCACTAATAGAATAGAAAATGCATGAATATAATATATGTAATTTGACGTTCTCATCTTTACGGCATTATTTTCACCTTTTCAGTGTGTCTGCGTATAAGTCGACTATTTCCAGTTAAGTTAATTGTTTCAATATTTTCTCTAAACATGAAATTTTCGCATCTTTTCGGAAGAGGTGCACACTGGGCTGGTTCGGAATGATGACACTCCTTGTGTTTTTTCTTTTTTTAAAGCGAAACTACATATTTCACAAAGCAAATAGCAGATTTATAAAGTACCAAGCGCTGTTTAACGTACAGATTTCTGAAAGTTGTTCACCAGATTATTTTTATAAAACAAATTGAAAAAGTATGATATTTGTGGTCTGTGAAAAAGATTAACTTCATCCTGGTTTCAAATAATTTTAACAAAAAACTTCGATAGATAAAGCACAAACGACTTTCCAGTCCAACAAACACATTTAAATACCTGATTCATATTCATGTTCATTATTCGATAAACATATAAATGTATTATTGGTTTTTGCTTTCTCAGGCATGTCAGATAATACGGTGTGAAATAAATGTATTTGTATTCTTTCGGATGACAAAAGTATACTTCAGAACTTTAACTCCATAACATAATATTTGCCAAACAAAATATGATGATGTCTTACTATTATTTCTTTTTATTTTATGTTTTCCAGTGAATTATAGAGTTTTCTCAGTGAAATAAAAGTGATAATCCACAGTTTTGAAACAGTGGATTACCATTTTTATTTTTCACTGTTTTGCAATCTTTAACCCGGATTTACGTCAAGAAGTATACCGAGCGTAATTAATGCTGGAAACTTTTCATGCGACGATGACGTCGTTTAAATGACGTCATTTGCGCTATGTTTCTGATGACGTTTCCCGCGATTTTCGATATTTTGTAGAAATAAACTCAATAAAAGTATTTTGAGTGTTTAACCATAATAATAAACAGAAAAATTGTTGGTGTCGGTGTAATATCACGTTAATTTCACTTCGATAAACCATAAAGTTGTCATTTTCACTCGTGGCTGCGCCACTCAGTCGATAACACAATGTGAAATCAACGTATTTGTATTCCGACGGTGAAATTATAACGTGATCTTTAACACCGAAACCAAATATGATGATGTCTTACAATTATCCTCTATATAATGTAGTGATTTCATGTACTTACCTTGTAATAAAAATGAGAGTTTTTCCTGAATGAGATTTTTTACATGGCAGGATCCTCTCAAATTCCATGTTGAAAATTCTAAGAATGTATTGATATTTACTGTATCATTGCGTGAAGTTCGGAGTTTTACAGTGGTATGAGACTTTTACCTGATACATTTGTAACGATCCTTAAAGTCCCGGGGGCACAATTACAAGTAACCATACCGGCGGAAATGACCTTAATTTGTACCAAAGACATTCCTAACATTGCTTTTTAAATCGATAAGTACATGTTAGAAATATAGCTCAGTACTCTTTTTCAATGATATTGCAACAAATAACAAAGAATTTTAATTTCTAACAAAAATATTTTCAGATCTGTGTATGCTTTCAGTTTCTTAGTGAGGCAATAATACAGAACAGTGTTTTAAGATTGTGATTTGATTATTTACATGCAGTAATACGCTTGCACAGTTCCTTAAATCTATTGGCGGAAAGTTTTAATAGGCATGAATTTTACACCTATACAGAAATAAATATGGAAATTATTATGCACATGTCACACGACTCGTGCATTAAACACGGATCTAATTATGCATGTTCAGGTAAAGTATACCATACAAATCCGGGAAGGCTAACTTGTGTGGGTGTTTATAAAATGATATATACAAAAGGATTTGGATCTCGTGAAACAAAAACCTGCCTAGTCTTAAATACTTTGAAGCATGACACGGTATTAAATGTCATATATATGATATGTTATTATTTGATATTTGCACCATTTGTGGGCAGGATAACATCATTATTTAAACGTTCTTATTTGAGCACAAAGCATCCGAAATGTAAGAGATGTGTTTGCCATCCGAGTTAGCACATACCTGAAACATTAGCTGCAGTCTGTATGTAAACACAATTACAATTCTGATCTTCGTACATGTATCTGATAACAATTTATCATTTAAAAGCATCGTACACCATTATACTACAATAAGACAATGTCCCAGATGAACAATATAATTAACCCTTTTTTGTGTCCCCACCACGTCTTGCTAACATGCTGTAAAAAAACTGTTCTCAAAATATTCTATCTAAAAGTGCAAAGCCTGTCTGGTGAGCCTATGGCAAGGTTAGTAATTAGTAAAGCCAACGCTAGGTTAAAGTTCCTATATAGAAAGCGTGATTTTCTAACACAACATACAAGAAAAGCTATTGGTTACATCCCTCATCCAGTGCCACTTTGATTATGCCTGTTCTTTCTGGTACCAAAGTTTGACACAGTTGTTGAAAAATAGACTTCAAACGACCCAAAACAAATTAGTGAGATTCGTCTTGAATATGGATTCTATGTCTCATGTTGGTCCAGGCCAGTTTAGGTATTTAAAGTGGTTACCAGTTGAAAAACGGGTAAACCAATTATTTTGGGTCATGTTTTCAAAGTTAAGTCAGGCATAGCTCCAGATTACCTGGGTGAACATTTTAACCCTGTACACTCATTACACACTCATCGTACAAGGTTTAGGGTAACCTCGTGTCCCAATCCTGATGACCCATCCAGGTTAAATTTTAATGACAGTGGTTGTTTTTGTATTCCCAAGGTGAAGGGATTTGGTAAAAAGTATTTTGCTTATCAGGGGTGTGTCCTTTGGAATAACTTGCCACAGTTGATACGTAATATTACAGTTTTTAAGCATTTTAAGGAAGCCGTCAAACTTCATTTTTGTCCTAGTTTTAACATTAGGTCTTATCATTCTTAACGATCTCTTTGTATTTTTGTGTTAGTGTCTTATCATTCATAACGATCTCCTTGTATTTTTAAGTTTAATGCTTGAATATGTATATTTGGTATATTACTTTTTAATCTAGTTTGTGCTTTTAGTGTCATAATACTGATTGATGCTCATATAACTGATTTATTTGTTGTTATACAATACTTTGATCTCATCCATAAATTGATGTTGTAATAACCTAGGTCTGTGATATTATCCGAATGTGATGCCATTGATTCATTTGAAGTAAATAATCGTGCCTTTCCGTGGTGTGCCATCAATGTCAAGGACCACAATGGAAATAAGGGAGAATCACTTTTCCCTTTTTTGTGTTATCCTTGGTATTGATGTGCATATCATGGTTTATAAACTTGTGTATACATCTAATTATCTGTATATGTAATGCATCATGTTTGTTTTAACCATGTTTGTACATCTGTGATATACTAAAATAAATCTATCTATCTATCTATCTTTCTATCTATCTATCTATCTATCTATCCATCCATCTATCTATCCATCTATCTATCTATCTATCTATCTATCTATCTATCTATCCATCTATCTATCCATCCATCTATCTATCTATCTATCTATCTATCTATCTATCTATCCATCTATCTATCTATCTATCTATCCATCCATCTATCTATCTATCTATCTAAAGACCAAGATAAGTGTTTTTCACGTCATCTGGACCAAATATTTGTAGCCACTCAAGACATTTTTGTAATCAAAAAGCTTAGAGACATTTTACTCATAAACAATCAGTTTGTAAACATGGTTTTAAAGAAATTCACTCAAATCATTCTTCGTCGATAATACAACGTATGTATACACCCGAATAGCGATTTTAATCGTTTTAATATTTATTTCCCTTAAATTTGAAATTTTTTATACTTAAACAGTTAAATGCTAAAATCTCTTGAATCGACAGGGTTTCACAAGCAAATTAAACGATATACATGTACATATAAACGGGAATGGATTCTTTAATTGTCCGAAGACGTGTATGATGGAATATTTTCAATGTAGAGAAAAATAACTAATTCAAATATGTAAAACATCCCCAAAACCTTTTTGAAAATTTTCCTTCTGACATTATTACTTAATAAGGAAATATTAATTGTATTATTTGTTTAAAAGTTTTTGCAACTACTGTTTTGACAAATATTGATCTATTGATTTACAATGATGTATATGAAAGTTTTGTTTTCTGTTACAAATTTAGTGATTTAGCTCAAGTGACATGAGTTACAGATCGGTAGGATGAGCTCCACACCTATGTTATGTAAGAGTAACCGATGCAGGGAGTGTGATCAGATGTTTGTTTTTAATGATGGTCTACAAACAACGTTAATAAAAATAAATCTTCACAATATTGTTTTTCCCCACCGGAAGGCGATGGCAAATAGTGATCGCACCGCCCATAAAAGGGAATCAATTGGTACTTCATATTGTGATAGAAAACAATGAGAAAGCAGTGCACCATGACTTAAGCTTCTTTAATTTTGGAGTAACTGCCTTTAGATACTTTATCTTGCGTGGAGCATGACGCAACACAATTTTTAATTCATCGAATACTAATGTTGTACTGTTGATTCAACAAATGTGGATTTTTCGCTCTCCTGTCATGTCATGATGTAACCGTGCACTTTGCGCATTGGCCGGTTTTACCACTTAATATTTTACCAAGATATTTAAGCAAGGAAAAAACAGTTATTATAGAGCACAAGTGTGGCATCTCGCATTCAATATTTCACATGTTATATCACTCATAGCTAATACCAGGCTATACGGCACATCAAAAGATGCAATAGAGCATGTCTTAATTAGGTGACGACCATTACGAGTGATCGCTATATATAGTTTAGCATTACATAACATGTAGCGAATACATAAACTTCAGTAAAATTTGTATACTAATTAATGCTAATGCATGTGGGCGTTAACGTATAACTTTGAAATGGGTAGATAGATTGCTTTCAGTATAGCACAGATGTACAAACATGGTTAAAACAAACATGATGCATACATATACAGATAATACATATACAGTATACACAAGTTTATAAACAATGATATGCGCATCAATACCAACGATAACAGAAAAATGGGGAAAAAGATTATCCCTTATTTCCATTGTGGTCCCTATTGACATTGATGGCACACCACGGAAAGGCATGATTATTTACTTCAAATGAATCAATGGTATCACAGATCTAGGATATTGCAACACCATTGTATGTATGAGATAAAAAGTACTGTATGACTAAAGATTTCCGTTTTTCAAGCAGCCTTATGACGCTAAAAGCACTGACAAGATTAAAAGGTAATATACCAAGTGTATCTATCCAAGCATTACACTAAAAATGCAAGAAATTGTTAAGAATGATACGACACAATGTTAAAACTAGGACAGCAAAAGATGTTTAACGGCTTCCTAAAAATGCTTAAAAACTGTAATATAACGTATCAACTGTGGCAAGTTATTCCAAAGGATACACCCCTGATAAGCAAAATACTTTTTACCAAATCCCTTCACCTTTGGAATACAGAAACAACCACTGTCATTGAAAATTAAACTGGATGAATCATCAGGATGGGGACATGAAGGTACCCTAAACCTTGTAGAGTGTACAGGATTAAAATGTATCCCAGGTGATCTGGAGCTATGCCTAACTTAACTTTAAAAACATGAGACAAAATAATTATCCCGTCTTTCAACTGGTAACCACTTCATTTACCTAAACTGGCCTGGACCAACATGAGACATAAAGCCATATTCAACACGAATCTCACTAATTAGTTTTGGTTGCTTGAAGTCTACTTTTCAACAACTGTGTCAAACCTTGGTACCAAAAGGAACAGGCATAATCAAAGTGGCACTGGATGAGGGATGTAACCAATAACTTTTTGTGTTAGAAAATAACGTTTTCAATACAGGAACTTTAACCTAGCGTTAGCTTTACTAATTACTGACCTTGCCCATAGGCTCACAAGACAGGCTTTGATTCAAAGTGGCGCCATTATATTTAACTGAATGTACAGCATCAATAATTTTGCAATTACATGATATTTTCATGCTGGATTGAGACCTTATGTTTGGTTTTGAGCCCAACAAAATTGACTCTGTTTTACCTAAATGCAAAGATAGCGTGTTACAAATTAGCTGTTCACTGACTTTTCCCAGTTCACTGGTTAACACAGTTTCAATCTGGCTTTTACTTTTACCTGTACCCAATATGCCAGAATTATTAGCATATAGAAGCAATTCATTTTTTACCACTGCTGATATGTCATTAACGTAGATTAAAAATAAAAGAGGTCATCTGCATACAATCGCTTAGTGCCATGCGTAAATGTTTGGAATGCAGGCCTGCTCATCAACGACATTAGTAGATCACAGGCAAGAACTTATGAAACTAAAAGTGATAGTTCTAATGAAATTAAATTTTATAGCATTTATCGCAAGGCGTATACGACAAAATGAACCTGTATTCACTGTCAGATCTTTTAACTTTTCCAAGTAATGAACACTATGAATTAAGAACGTAAAGATCTCATAATGCCAAATCATAAGACTAAATATATGAAAGATACATGTACATATCAAAGTAGCTATATTTGGAATCTTCTACCTTTGAATATTAGACAGATAAATTCATTAAATTCTTTTAAGTATAATTTACGCAAGTTTATACTTAATATGCAATTTTCAGTTAAAGTTAACAAAAAATACCAATGTTCAGGTTATTTAGTTATACGGCCATGTATGTTGAAGTGAAGAATGTGTATACATTTTGAAATGTTTCAATTGAACTGCTTTCCCTCAATCAATGAGTGTTTGTCGGGTACGTCTGTTACAGTTAATATTGCTTTAGAAAATGTTCATTCATTCATTCATTCACATAGTACATGTCCTTCTAACTGATTTTCCGAAAATAAGGCGGAAAAAAAATTTCAGCGTAATATCTATATCAAGATCAGACTTTCCCAGGTGATTAATACCCAATAGCGCACAAACGAACTATTTCTTTATGAACAATAATGATTATTGTTTGTTTAATTAATTATATTAGTTTGAAAATAAAGTGTTAAAAGTACATTTTTTACATCAAACTGATTGCACATGAAAAGAATGTTAGAAAGATTTTACTTGGATTTTATCGCACTATATTGATTAGCGTATGAAAAAGTTCCAATGGTTTTTGTAGGCACAATAAAGCACTCCAAGCCATAGATTATTTCTTAATTAAAGAGACTCAAACAAACAGATATACATAATGATGAAATACCAGTAATGCATATACAAATGAGATGTTGTTTAACGTTGAATCAAATACTTATTTAACAAGACAACACATATTATAAAGTACAAAATAGATACTAAGATAGACCTCCAAATTAAGTTGGTGATAGAGCAGAGAGTCACAAAATAACTGTCCTTAGATCAAATATGTAATTGTGCCAATAGCACTTTTTATGGCTGGACAACTGTAATAGAGGAATATCAGTCATTTGACAAAGAGTTTGTCGTTTTAAATAATACAGTATATATTTGAAAGACTCTTCTACTGTGAAAAAATAACATGAATATGTGTGATCAAAGACAGCATAAACCTTAACATACAGCTGACAATTCCGATAGAGACATGCATAGAGAAATATAGTGCATCGTGTACTTAAAAGTATATTTTTCAGAAATTTACACACATACATATATTTGGTTTTGTTATTTGTCTTTATCAGTTGATGATATTTGAAAGTATTCGGTCGACGGAAGTAATATGGCTTGATATATTTCGCTCTTTCATCGCTGAAATGAGTGCATTCTAATAAGTAGTGAAATTCATCTCCTATTTTGTTATTACAAGTATTACATGTCCTAGGATTAATAGGCATTCTTGTCCAGTTACCAGTTTCTACCGGGAGACGATATTTTCTTGTTCGAAACTTTATGATATAATTTAGGAAAGTTTTCTGGGTAAATAACAAGTATTTTTTCAAATTTGAATTCATTTTTTAATATTCTATAAAACGTACTTTTACTAGAATTGTCAACAAGCGAGTACCATTCGTTTAAAATAAATCATGTGACTTTTGTCTTACCGTCATTCTAAACCGTTCACTGTTCTGTAGATAATGTTCATTTCAAACATTTTTCAGATTGCATTTAATTTGGATATATTTTCTTAGGTGTGGGTTCATTTGAATATTTTTATACTCACACATGCTATTATAAATTATAGAGGATTTTTTTCTAGGTTTAGTATTTGGATCATATTCATTTAAACCTTCCCAGAACGTAAATATTTTTCCTCTAAATCTACATCCCGTTTCGCCATAAACCATGTAAATTGGAAATAACCTTTCATATTTGTATAATGCTTCAGAAATTTGAATTTGATATGTTGACAGGCGAAATAGTATTGATTTTTGTTTATGCATTTTAGGTATTGTTGGGTGGTAATGTGAATATTCCAGTTGTTTCATTTCATGAATTTATAATAACTGACGTAGGATGTTGTAGCAATATAAAAATACACCATTCGATGTTCAGTTAAATGGCTGACTATACAAAAACGAAAGGCAGGTACGCGGTTTCATCAATGACATGCACAGGATCCTTAATAAATATAACCTTAGTTATCACATCTACAATTACCGAATCACAGCTTTCTTTCCACCAAAAACACAGTGGAAAAACTGTCCAAGACGATCTAGTATTTAGGGAACGTATGGAACGGATATAAAGCAGACCACTACTACGTACAGAAGACCTGTTTAGCATTGACAAAACCTATAGCTTGTGGTTATTTCTAAGACGTTATCTGAACTTAAAAAATAAAAATGCTTCTATGCGGTAGGCGCATTAACTTGACTTGTATCGTTCTGCAAGATAGAACATTGCGCTGCTTGCAGTCGCTTAACGGATAACATAACATTACATGCAATATTCTTATTCCAAAACAATGAGTATCTAAGAAGGTCGCTCTGGTGGAGCATCATTGATTTAGTCGGACAATATCACTATATCTCCCTAATAGAGAAAGACCCTAAATCCCAAATATTTCAAATGCTGATCGGGTTTTAGTCTGATAGTCTGTGTCCGGATGTACAGGACAAAATTGTCGGATTTGGAACAATCAAATAAACACTGTTCTCTATACAGGTTATAATAACAATCAATTGCATGACAATTACAGTAAGATCTATAGACGACTTGCAATGGATACTGCCGAATCAATAATTATATAGTTACAGACAGTCAGTCAACTATATTATTGTATGCCTTTATGCGTAATCAATTTAAATGTCATTTTTTCTTCTTATCATAATTACTATCATTGTTATTATAATTATCATTATGATTATTTTGTTATTATTATTTTATTACTATTAATAACTATTATCACGGACCTATGTAGACATATAGGTCCATGTTATCATTATATTATTACTTTTATTACTATTATTATAATTATTATTTATTTTTTTTTTTATTTTATTTTTTATTATTACTACTACGTTATCGGCTAATTGTGGAGCAAGACAAGCTAAAATAATTAGTCAATCTTAAGTAAAAATGTTAAAACTACCTTAGAAATGTCCTATCTTTCTGAATTTTTGAAAATGAACATACCTATGGACGCTCGAAATGCCTACATATCCTTTGTTTGTGTGTTTGAATAATTATGATGAATTCTGTTCGAAACGAAATATTCTATTAGATGTAACACAATGTATTATATTTACACCCGACAAGATGGTGATGCTGTATCGTCCATAGAAAAGCAACTTTGGATGCTTTCTAGTGAACAGTTATTGATAATATCAATCTATATAGTTATTTGCATATATTTAAAATTTAATACGCCTCGTTAAGTTTAACTATGTGAACAATTAATGCAAAATGTTGAAACACTACACTGTCGTCCCTTCTTTTCGCGCTGAAAACATTTTGCAAACAATTTTCCGCTTATTGGCTTAGTTTAAATGTATGGCCATTAAGTTCAAAATGAAAAAAAGACAGTAACGAGCTTTAAGGGACGAAGGACTTCAGTAATTGTCAGAATTTTGTGCGCTTGACCTGAACAATTGTTATATAGAGTTAAGTAGTTTTAGCTGGATTTTAATGAAAAAATTAAAACTGTAACTTTACCTTTACGTTAATTATACCATGAAAGAAATTTTCATGTTGTATCAATCTCGGAGCTTAATTGTGGTAAAAGGCAGATATAACTGCTACGAAACAAAAATGCACTTTGACGCTCCATTTCTGCTTATCAACACTAAATAGAGATCATTTAAATAACATAGTCATATTTTCCAAAATAGTGTATAACCTACCCGCATGGCTGAGGGATAAAGGAGGCTTTTAATCACGAAACATCTCACTGATTAACGGTCACAGGTTCGTTGGTGTATGTGTTTTAACGTCCGTTCCAACCGTACTCAGGTCATTTGTACTGGCGGCCAGTTTACCTAACCGTCGTTCATGGGAAGAACCAGTACTAAACCTCTATCCTCCGTAAGAAACTGCCTACTTTTTCACATAAAGAGACAATGGTCGGTAGCAGGGCTCGAACCCATGACCCTCTATCAGTGAGAGGTTACAAGTCAGCGACTCTAACCACTCGAACACGGAAACGGACGATCATAGGTTTGTGCCCCGCTATGGACCTGAGCTTCAATGTGAGAAAGTTAGCAGTTTCTTACGAAGGACTGGAGACTTAAACGTGGCCTTACTGAAACCAATGTAAGGAAAACTGCTCGCCTGTAAGTAACTGAAATTTTATCGATATTTTTTAAAACTCCTATTCATATTTGCAAAGTCCAGAGGTTATATATTTGGTATGTGGTATTGTATAGTGGTCCTCTCCGACGACTGGTCTTTGAATGCCTCTGAGGTCAAAACTGAGTCCGCCCTTCTGACTTATTTTCTTTTTTTTACGCATTAATATTTGCAAACTGATTGCAACGCTAAGATGGTATTGATTGACCTCGACCATGACCTGTTGACCTACTCCTTTGTTTGTTTAGGCTACAGCAACGAAACTGAAGTCATGCAATGTTTCGCAGATAAAAACTTTCAATATTTTACTTGATTTTGACCTTTTGGCTTACTTTCTTGTTTATGAAGCTAAAGTCATGGTATTTTGGTGAAGTGTGCAGTTTCTTCGACGAATTTCAATGTTTTGTCGCACTTCTTTTTAAATAAGAAGCTTGAATTTGATGTGTTCTGCCTCCACTTGAACGACATGTAGCCATTACCTTGACTTGAAAGCTTAATGAATGCTGTCCTTTTACTTTGTTTTCCGCGACCGTGATGTTGACCTTGTATAATGGCCAATAGTACACAGATGAGAAATATTTGGCCTAGAACAGTCATAACTCTTTTGTTGATATTATTACGCATTTTCCAATTTCAATGTCACATTTTGGATAAATTTTCCAATTATTCACACAAGCATAAATTATAGCAATTTGAAAATAAACCGAGATAACTAAAATGCTGTAAATCTCATCTCCCGTGAGTCATGAACAGTTTATGTGTGTTTGATAATAGATGAAACACCGAGCTACTGCAGACAATCTAAAGTCTATTATCAAGGTATGAAATTTGTATTTATCAGTATATATTAACATTTTCGATGTCTCATAGATGCATCCTGAATAGTAAACATCTTTGCTGCTCTTTTCAATAGTCGGCATTCGATAAACTGTCAGCCCCTCAGAAATTACATAAAATCTACTCAGGGTGCATTTTGTTATATAATAGCGCCCTGCAATACGGATGCAAATGAATATTGTATCTGATCTATTTATATTCCAGCAAAAGCTAAAACGAATTTTGAAAGGCAAGTGTTTTGTTACTTTATTCTTGTTGAATGGAAAGCTGGGTGTGGTGATGTTTCGCCAAAACAATAAATAATATAGTTATATCATATTCTATTTGCGATAATATCATCGAGCCACCATTTCTTTTATCAATAACCATTGAAACCTTCTGATGCATTTTCACATGGTTGATCAAGATAAATAAATGATGAGCAATGCATAATGATAATTAAATTAAAGTAGTATAATTACATAAACAAGACGACCGAGAACTGACGATCAACGTAGTTCTCATACCTTACTTGTTTGGTTGTAAAGTACCGTATTTATTTATGTGGATTACCCCTATGTCTATGTTTAAAAGAAAGACATGTTTCGGAACTTTAAGCAATAAAACGCATTCTGCAGGGGAAAGAGCGTTAGGCAGTCAATACGGTACTGTCTATGAAACCTTAAACTGTCAGTTCTGGATCAACTTAAATCGATGAGAACAAAATTATAAGTGTGACCTTTACGTCTTCTGGATCAACTTAAATCGATGAGAACAAAATTATGATGATGATGAGTATTCAAGTACCAAGTAAACGTTACCAACCTTGAGTAAACTAGAACTGTCGACATAAGCGCCGAATATACCCTTACCTCTTGTACATGAACTATACAGATGGTCACAATTCTCATAATATCTGAGGGCTTGTTTGGGAAGCATATGGATGTTAAAGAAGTAATGAGCTGAAAGTGAATTATTTTCATTGCAATATTTTGAAATGATAATCAAAATATGAGTATGTAGTAAGTGACTGAAGATTTTACACATTATGTACTTTATACTGTATTTACCTTAAGTACCACTGACTCAGTTTAGTAACAAAGGTCTACTACCATTATTCTGCCGGTGCTGAAAATAGTCTGTTCACTGATTTACAGGGAGTTTTCAGCGACATGATATTTAGATTAAAATGTCATTCTTCTTCTGCATTGCGATGCAATGGTGTTCTTGTGGATGCCAACTGTATGATCTGTATGAAGGCGGCTCAGTTTTGATACTTTTCTGGTAATTAAAAACAGTCAATTATGGGGAAAATCTTTTAAACATATCGCATCTTTAATCGGCTGTATTGTAACTGTGCCAAGAAAGAAAACCTCTGATGCAAAACTGTAGAAGGAGTTGCACCCACTAGATTGTGTATCTTATACTAGTTATGTATTATACAGCATATTTTCAATCTCATGGACGCAATCTATAGTTTTACATTAAAAGCTTTCACTCGCTTTTTGCATTGCACAGTAATTTGTAATTACATATGTTTTGTAAATTTTGACGAATAAATATGTTTAAACTAAAAGCTTTCTAGCTTGGCATATTTACTACACAAGATGATTAGATGTGTATAAAGCGAAACATTCTTTTTTTGTTATAATAACTGTCAGAGAAAACGTCCTTAGTTTTTTTTAAAGCATATTCTAAAAAAAATCTAAGAACCTGACAGTATGTGTGATATCGACAAATACTTCGTTTTATGCACATCCTGTGGTGTTACTGTGACAAGCTATATACATGTATAGTTTATGCCAGAAAAATACCTTAAGGCATTAACTCTTAACTAAGTATTTGTGACATCAAAATATTCTTCATATCTGTACATCTTCATTGTATTAACTGTGCAAAGCTAAAAAGCTTCAAATGCTGAACAGAGGGAGGATCTGCGTCCACAAGATTGTACTTTACAGCATATCCTCATATAACTCTTGACAGTATTTGTTACATCAACGAATACTTCGCTTCGTGAACATCTGCACATCATGTGAAGTTAGCGTTCGAAGAAAGAACAGACCAACAGAAAGATAGAGATATTCCGGTTCGTTTAAATCGGTCCACAACCGTTCATCGGACCGATCACCGGACCGATGGGCGCTAAGGACCGGTGAGCGAACCGTTTCCATCGGTGTTTAGCGGTTCTGCGATCTGATTTCTTGACTCAACCCACAATTATTAATTCGTTAAAAATCGTTAACCAGTGACAACAAATGGCGCCATTTAAGTGAGACAGCGGTAAAGAAAACTGAAATTGAAAAAGGCGGCAAATTACCAGCTGGTATTAAAAAAAACTATGAACAGATTACCACCTTACTGGTAATACATCGTTACGTATTCTTTATTTTTTCATATCACAATAAAATGTAAAAAAAAATCAAAGATTCATTTTCACAGTTTAATTTTGATAATCACGAATATATGTGTTTGATCCTAGTTAAATCGTGATCCGTGGGTCCAATATACATGTATCCTGGTACCAACTATAGGTTGCATCAAATTATCAAATATTAGTGATGACGATATCAGACGACAGTGACATTTTATCAATAAATCTATAAAAACAAAGTTTAGGCCACATGTATTTTCATCTCGATCCATTATATAACCTACAGTAATGTACAATTATACAGCCGCTATTTGAGATAGTTGAGATGCAGTATGCAGTCATCCGTTTTGTTATACTTTCTCGTTTAACTTTATAGTTACCGACAAAAGGTATTTATCTTGATTCCTTGTGGACTGTCTGCGAAATTTTCATTCGATTCCGCTTAAACTAACTCAACTTTGACTAAATAATTTCACCCTCAGTATAAATAAATATAGTTACGTTTGAAGCTAATTTATGCCTTATTTAAATTTAGCATTGTCATTATTTGCCTCAATAATATAATGTCAAAGGTCTAACAAATAATTTACTACTGTAGTGTTGAGATGCTGTGATTCCAAGAAAAGTGGCAGGAAAGAAAAGACAAATATGACTTGAGTAAATCTTCTTTATTAATAGTCTAACAAAAATATAATAATCTATATAATAAGAGATACAGTATTTAATAATAACAAAAGCTTTATGAGAATAAGTAAATGCTGTATCTACCAAATCGTTTAGATTGTTTATAGTACCGGCCGACCGTGGGATTTGTGCCCTGGTGAACTTGTCAAAACCCAAGTTTGACTTTCGTTTAAAATGATATAAAAAGTTGATCACATCTTTAATCTACAAAAGATACTGAACATTTTACTTTTTATTTATAGACAAATCTTTAGCGAGGAGTAAAACAATTCCATAAATTCATCTTTTGTGTAATCACTCCATATAAAAGCTGGATCTTGCACCATATAACAGTAGCATCTTAAGTCAAATTTTTTTTTTTTTTTAAAAAAAAAACTTTTTTTTAAAGACGCTTTAGAAAGGCGAGTTTGCATTAAATCTTCGACAACAACAGCCTTCAATGATGATGTATTCATACATAATCATTGACTTTTGAGAGATTGATTATAAACAAAACTTTACTATTTAAGTAAAACTATATAAAATCACTTAAGATGCTTCTGTGATACGATCCCTGTTCTTTATTGATTATGTATTAAGATCACTCTTCGGACCACTAAAATGGTCATATTACAGAAGTGATCTTATCGATACCTAATTTACTATGAAATTGACCATTTGTTCTGAAATGTTTGGTTTTAATATCGAGAAGGGTCTTTTTATCGGGTGGTCTCAATAGCGAAATTGTACTGTATTTACTTACTGGCTCTCTAATTGCATAAGCGTAAAACAAAGAGAACATTCAATTTGATTGTGTGCGAACACTTTGGAATAAATTCTACTTTTCAAAGTTCTTGGTACGATGTTCGTAACAAGTCCAAGTTATACAACATACAAATGCAACTATAAAATGTATGGAATCAGAACATGTATCTGTTATATAGAAATACTAAGACGCACTTACTGTCAATTAAAGAAACGAAAACCGAGCATGATATAACTTTACGGGACCAAAACAATTTTTAAATATCATAATATTATGCTATTACAAATTGGAATGTCAGAGTGTTTTAGGTAAAGGCTTTAGGTAAAGGCGATGTTAAACATCGACTTATGGAAGATACCTGTTTATATGAATCTAAGATGACAAGACATCATGCGTCAATAAATGCAAAAAATAGTGAAAACAAGCGTCCACTTTATGTGCATTGTATGCATTGTTAATGTCTTGACACACCACATTTGGTGAAAAGATTTTACATTTACAATTTATAACAGAAACCTGAGTAGTATATCATAAATAAACGTATAAAGGGGGGGGGGGGGGGGGGGGGGGGAGGGAGAAAAAAAAAGAAGAGAGGGGGGGAAAAAGAAAAAAAAAAAAAAAAAAAAAAAAGTGAGGGGGAGAGGGGAGATTTTTTTTTTTTTTTTTTTTTTTTTTTTTTTTTTTTTTTGTGTGGGGGGGGGGGGGGGTGGGTGGGGGGTGGTTTTTTAAAAAAAAAAAAAAAGAAAAATGAGATCTAGGTAGACTGACAAGACATCACCAATTTTTATCAAACCAAACATTTAATATTTGAACACATCAAATGTCTTCTATTTTTTTTTTTTTTTTTTTTTTTTTCACAGTTGCTTTTTTTTCAGAATATAAAACAAAAACAAATTAATAAAATCTTCCAGATCAAGCAAGTCTGGCTAAATAAGGTTATAAATATCACGAACAATTGTGTGTGATGAAAATATTATACGGTTGCATAGAAATCACAATTGCATGTAGATGGAAACGCATACGCCATGTTGAACCTGCCACGTACCAAAAGCACCGAAAGCATGCCTCAAAATCAATTGTGTTAGCGGGGGGGGGGGGGGGGCCCTCTACCCCCCGGGGGGTTTGCCCTATAAACCGCGGTGCTTAGTCTTCAAATAAATGATTTCACACACAGTTAATATATTATGTTGAAGCTTCCTCACCATTATGTCAATGATATTTACAGTGAATGTCTCGAGATCATTGTTTGAGTCATCATAGATGTACGCTGAGCGGCTCCGAGTCCACTTCAGGGCGTTGTATTTGGAACTGAAAGCATAAATATAACCTAGAATTATCACTGAACTTGATTAAACTGTCAACAAACCACACAAATAACTCCTTAGCACAAGAAGTGGAACCTTCCATTCGAGTCCGCAAAATTAAGTAACATAACTTTTGATCCCTAAGTATGTCATTTACATTGGCTCAAAATAGTAAAAACAAGCACTATACACTTCATCCTGATATGGCGAATACCGGTATTTGACCAACCATTCATGAAAACTCTACCAGTGGTTTAGGTGAGATAGTATCAAAACTTCTGAGTCTTAATTATGACCATGATATTAGCTAGCACTGTTGTAACATAAGGGCTGCAAGTCATAGCAATTATTTGAACATTTTATCTACGTTTTATCTCGATTTTTCAAATGATCAAGGAGATATTTGTGTGACGTTGACCATAGGCTCTCGGGGTTGAAACATCGGCCATGCACATTGTCTTGATAGGATGTACCAGCGGACACAATAACTAACACACTCCCCTCCCAAGCTTTGATTGTCGGCGTATAATAAAACCGTTGATTTGTTCTATGGAAATGCATACATTAATACGAAATCAATTTCAATTTAGTAGTGTCTGTCTAGAGATGTTCATTTTAAGTTTTGTAATATCCATCTAGTTTGACGAATGTCTGGACTTCAGTCATTTACGATCCATCGTTCGAACCTCATCCGTACTTAACCCAATTATATAACTACAATTATGCATATCAATTAAATGCTATGATAAAATACACTATCTTCGAACTTCACACAGTGGTATGAACTATTTATCCTCAAAGACTGACAAATTGCATCTAACGCCAAGTGATATAGTCTCGTGACATTTGAAAAAACTTAGATTGACCTTAACCATTGACTGGTGAGAATAAAACCTCACCTCTGCTCATCATCTTGATAAGATGTACTAAGTTTCAGGAAAATCATTCAAGGGGTCAAGTGGATATGAAGCGGGCACCAAAAACATATTAACCCTAGTGTAATCTTGATCTTGTCTGAGTAGGGATGCAACATGAGTTTTGTATGTCGTCCTGATGGTGGCATTTAAACTACGTTTTATAAAAATCCTTGAAGAAGGTTAGGAGTGGACTGAAAAACTGACACACCAGCCGATCGACAAGCTGACTTCCCTTGAAAACAACTGGTTGTCGGTGTATAATAAAACCGGTGGTTTATTAAATGGAAATGAATATATTAGCACGAAATCGGTTATTTCCATTTAGAAAGTGTCTGTCTTAAGATATTCATAGTCCGTCTACTTCGACAAATGCTCTAACTTTATTAATTTACGATCCATCAAAGATCGTGACCTCATCCTGATTTGACAGAACTGTATCACTACTATCATGCATATCAATTACATAATATCATAGATACTGTCTTCAATCTTCACACAGTGGGTTCTTAACTACTAATTAACTACAAAATGAATAGGGTCTAATTCCAATAGAGATTACTTTATGATAATTTACCTTAGAAAAGTTAGTTTGAAGTTCTTATTGCAAGACTCTTAAGCCTCATCCTTCATTCCACATGACATTTCACATAACATACATATTGAGCTATCAACAATTGTTTTTCCCAAGAGCAACTGAATGAAACGTTTACCACCTTGTGAGGAACCGTCCATAGCACAAAGATCATATTAATATAATCTTAAATAAGTTGACAAAACTGAGACATTGAAAGATATTTCAAATAAATACCTGTTGCCCACGGGGCAAGTTGTCAAAGATGTAGTCCCAAGTTGAACTTTGACCTTGAGCTCTATGTTCTTCTGGACCTAGAAAAACATGTACTGCATTTTATTTGTGAACTTTACTTGATAGTATTGAGCTGAACCTTTCAAATCAGAAGCTGACAGAGAGCAAACAAGACAAACTTTCATATTTCGTAGGAAGATAAATATTCGATTTAATCAAGAAATGGTACACAATCACTAACTATGTTTGTTAAAACTTATGTCGACTATGTTTTCAAATGAGCTACTTGTCATCATTAAATGTGATGGTTTTGTATGATGTGGCATGACAAGCATACTTGTTTACATGAAGTGCAATATATTGGCATAAATGGCAATTCACCATTCTTTACTTTACAAAGAGAGGCGAAGTATATTGTACACATATTGTTACAGGACATAGTGCTTTTCAAAAAAACTTTATCACTCATTATGGAATTAATTTTATAATGATAATATAAAATTAAAATAAGTATTCATTATTAATGTACATTAGCTGACGATTGTCAGGAATGTTCACAAAACTGTACCTACATTTTACTTCCATGACGCCACGCGTACCACATAAAACAACTAAAAAGTGTTTTAACTCATTTAAGTATGTTAGAATTAAAATGTGTAGAAACCAATGTAAATGATCGACAAGTAAATTAAACATTTTGCTACTAATGGCCACATTATCCAATAAAGCTAAGCTTCAATCGTTTTCATTTTCAGCTCTGTGTAATGCCTAATTACTTTCTTTAGTTAAGGAGGCGTCTTTCACGATAGCTCTAAGCATGTCCAACTTTGTCATGTTTCATTTGAAGTTAACTTTGAAGCCAGATCCCTAACATCGACGGCGAATAGCAAATGTCGTTGTAATATGGATGCTAACCTAATTGCCAATTACGTTGATAAGGCTCATACTCCATTGAAATATCTGATGCATCCGGGTCCATAAAGGGTGGTATATCTTGATACCGGAGAGGTCCAGACGGGGGACCAGTATGTATTCTTGGAGCTATTCTTCCCGCAAATAGCGAACTTCCATCGTCATCATCATTGCCTTTAAATCTAGTTTATTAGAATGTTAAAACAGTGAGATTATACACATAGACACCAAGAACTTGTGGAATCGAAATCATATACGAAACCACAATACTTATTCATGCACATAATACTAGCCTGCAGTGAAAATTACATTCTGATCTGATATTAAATTTAGAAAAACGTGAGTTAAGGACATTTACGAATTAAAAAGAAAAGTTACTAGTATAAGGTGAGTTTTATAGTAATAGGGCATGTTAGATTAAAAGCCTGGGGAACTATTATGACCACGACCGATATCACAAAAATCAAGGGAATTAAGTCAAATTGCATGTGTCATCACGATGTCTACAGAGTTACCCTTCTTTTATCGATATTTGCGAGCTTGTGTGATTTACGGGGCCATAAAACCAGTCACGTGTAACTGCGCCTGCCAAACGGGATAAATCCATATATCGTTATTTTAAACCTAGATTATCTATAGCCTAAGGGAGATGTGAAAGTTGAATTGTTACTAATTTAGGTAAAATTAAGGTATTGCGCTTTTTCCACTAATCATTATATACCGAACGATATCACCTTATTTTACATAAAACAATATGAATGAAATTGTTTCTAGTGGGAAGCACAATATCATTAAAAACGTGTTTATAAAATTTCATGAATTTGATCATATCTAGTGTAAAATGAAGTGCGTTGAAAATACGAATCCAGTGATACTAGTAATAATAATTGTTGACAACAGTAACAGATCAAGGAACTCAAAAAGCTGTTACACTCGTTGTTCTTGACATATTTGAATGAATCTAAAATGTGTTCATTGGAGAACTTAAATTGTCGACTGACCTCTTCGCACGCGCGTTATTTTGTTTGTTCATGTCAACAAATAACTTATGAAAAATTGAATGATGGACATGAAATTCAAGAACATGCGTGCACGGCAAATCAATTGTTATTGGGGCATGGGAAAGACACGATGCTCTTTTTAAATGTAGATAACTTGTCAACTTTAAATGTCATCCTTTACTAAGTTTGGGTCATTTCCAATTTAAAAGTCTGCACACATATCAAGATTTGTTTATATACATTTTTTTCACACTAAAAGTTACACTGTTAAAGGAGGAAACAAAATTTAAAAACAAACTCATTTCTTCGGAAAGCTTTAAAAGACAAAACATACGCGAATTTAGACTACCTGATTTTAACTGCATCTGTATTGTGAAAACAAAAGTGGATCTTCAAGACATTCCCTAATTTTGATAGGCCCCAATGGTGGATACCCCAGTTTATTCAAGAAAAAAGAACACTATAAAAACTAAAACCCGGGTGCACAACTTCTCACCAAAATAACATTGATAACTTTATGCCGCCTGGTAAAGGAGCAGTGTATGTCACAACATTTTCGGGACTAACGTTATTTATTTTGAAAGGGGGGGGGGGGCGGGAAACATGGGGGCATAACATAAGATTTATAGTGTTCTACAACTATTCAAATGGCAAATGGTGTTAACATGTAGGTCAGATGACGTGCCTTATCTAATTACAAATTTGTTTCTTGTAGTATAATTGTCTTGAAGTTTCAGTTTAGTTATGAGTATAGGATGTATATGTTTATCATACAATTATATAGTATTGTAGTGTATGAAATCTTAAATGGTATGCTTTATATCATGATAAATGTTGCGGTAAGTATAAGAACAAAATGTTTTCTTCCATGCGTAAGAGGCGGTTTCTGACAGATTTATAGTGAAAAACTAGCTAGAATGTTATAAATGCATCGTATTTCATTATAATGTATTAACAAACAGGTTATTTTCAGCATTGCTCTTTGTCAATTTTGCAAATTCCCTTCCATAATTCTCTCCTGCTTAATCATAAGTATATAATTCGTAATGAAAATTGTACCTGTGACTTGAACCCTTCAACGTCTTCGTCTTCTTTTTGTAGTGACAAAGGACTACGCCCAAAGCGATTGCCGCCACAAATAACAGGAACAGAGGTATTCCAAGTCCAAGTCCAAGTATAAACGAAAGATTATCTGAAAAAAAAGCAAAACATGAAGGATTCATATAGATCTGCTTTAACTTGTTAAGATAGTAGTTTATACCAAAACTAAGGTGAATTATTAAATACTTTTATAAAATTGATAACAATCATGGATTTAATAGCGCTTGTTCATATTATTTCATTTGTAAAATGTTGTGCTTACCTTCACCAGATCGCAATCTGAAAGAGAAAGTATAACTGAGTCATATCATAACATTGCAGTAGGACTTAACATATAACGTACTCTTACAAATCTATTGCATACGAAAAAATGTTTCTTCTGAACATACTCGTATATTTTCTTCCTAATATATTGACAAAACGCTCCAAATTCAAGATATTTTCATATATTAAGTGTTTCTGAATTTAAAAAATGTAAAGCAATTCGCGTTGTGTTTACTTACTCGCATAATGGTTTATCATCAGTGACAGTACAAATTTGGTCTGAGCTACATTCACCCACTGATGCTTGGTATATCTGACACAGCAGCCTGTCTGACGTTTCTTCTCCTACTGGCACTGTAAACAAGGTACATATAAATGTCTAGTTAAACGCTTTAAAAAGTTAAATTCGTTACAAAACAGTCGTACATTTGCAAACTGTTTCCTTTTTAGAAACAACTTAAACAAAATATTTTCGACAGGAAATGGTATTTGTTTGAAAAGCTATTATAAATTCGACCTGAAATAGACAATGTATAAAAAGACAAGAGACACAGAGCTAGGAATTGTTTCACATTATCATGTAACTATAGTATATTTGTTCAAGTTTCTTACCAAATCTTTTAATCGTCTAAGTAATGAGAAGGTATTTTGTTCTCAAGAAGGTGGCAATTCATAACCAAATTACATATCAATATTAGATTTAACAAATGAAAACTTATTCGAGTAGGAAAATATTTATATGACTTTATCCCATTTTAAACAAGGTTGTAAAGTAAGCGTCATGTTGTTCTTGTTATATTGTGCAAAGAAAATACATACACGTGTTATTATTCATTTGCAAGCCGCTACAATAACCGATATTCCCGAGAACATTAAATGGTGTTTTGGCAGCCGCTAATTCAGAATTTGCAACAGCAAAACTTGAGACAGCAGATTCTGGTACAATGACGCCGTACTTCACTATAAGACTTCCACTCCTGTTAAATAATTGATAGTTATTACATTTGTTCATCACAGTCACTTTTCATCGTTTTCAAATAGAATTGCTGCACAATAGTCATATGCGTTTAGTAATACATTTAGTAGTGTTGAAGGTGTTTTTTTTTCAGAATACCGCTAATCTTTTTTTCTGTAGGATGTATCTAATATTCGCTTTACTCACAAGCGGTAGCAATTGCTTAAAACAGATTTTAAAAAGATAGAAAATTCACCAAAGTTGCAACATCCAAAACTGTTGTTCTTTAATTTCGATTATTGTAAATGAGAAAATGATAAAGAAATAATTCAAAACATGTTAGGGACTACAGTTTTGTTTTTATCTTACCGGATAGAATAAATGATGATAGTAAGATCCACGCCGACAAGACGTTCGGTGTAAAATGCTCACAGCTGAAAAACAACATGTAATATACTTGAAATGGTGTATAGTTCTGTATTATAACACATGACTTCCAGTGTTTACATGAGATGTATTTGAATTAATTGATAACTATTTGCTATAATAAATACATAATATAAGAGAAAGAGAATTATTATATGTGGAAGATGTAACTTTGTTTTATATTTGACAAAATACATAGGAAAGTTACCGTAATTTTATTGCATGTATTTTTATCGGTAAATATATATGCCAAAATAATCGTTATCCTAGTAGCATCTGTCCTCGACTAAGGCGAAAACTTTATACGAGAGTCTCATATACAATGGTTGTTTTAATTTATTTATTCATAGTTTGCAATAAGTACGATCTGGTATATCGTCAGGCATGCATCATAACACGTCATATTTGAACCAGCTTAAGAACTCAGTAGCTCGGAAGCATATGATATGAGGACATTTTGTATGACGCCAGAACAGGATCGATTTATTTTTGTCGCCCTTTAGTAACCTATCCATGAGCGTCACCATGTTGGTTCAACGGATAATCTGATAGTAATCATTTTTATTCGTAAAATGAAACTAAACAGTACGATACAAGATGATAAATACTTCTTTACCAAATCGGCAAGTGTATAAATCAACAACAATAATATTAAACTAAATGTAGTTGTGTTTCGATATTTCTGGAACTTAATTCTTAAATGCTAGTTGCCTTTCAGAACGTAGAAACCATAATCATTTTCCCAAAATCAGTAACGAATGAGTATTGACTGTATTTCATAAATGAAAAAAATTATGGTTGAAATTTTAAAAAAAACAGTTCCTAGAGTGTCCACTATTATAGATCTACATTGTTCTTTTTTCAGTTTGAAGTACAGTTTTAGGCCCCCCTTCTATTAAACAAGGCTATACTAAGTTTCGGTAAATCCCAAAGACATGGTAAGCCATAATACAAACCTAGAAAGACATTCTTGCAAAACATACAATATTCAAAACAACAACTGAGCAATGGCCATGCAAACAATGACACGGTTAAGATATATCGCTCACCTAAGGTATATTTAAACTCACAAAAACAATCAACTCCCTTTTGATGTTGCACTTTTAGAGTCAAAGCCAGTTTCCATACATGATAAGAGTCACTTGAGTAAATCAAGCCACTGATTTCCGAGAAGCAACTTTTGTTTGGGTGTCTTGTATATATATATAACGAAAATCATCCCCGGTTTTTATAAACAACTTCTCTTCAGCAAATTTTAGAAGAGGTTTCCTTAGAAATAATTCAAAGATTTTCTGTTAGTTATCTTGTACGTACAATTATACCATGAAAGAAATTTTCATGTTGGATCAATCTCGGAGCTTAATTGTGGTAAAAGGCAGATATAACTGCTACGAAACAAAAATGCACTTTGACACTCCATGTCTGCTTATCAACACTAAATAGAGATCATTTAAATAACATAGTCATATTTTCCAAAATAGTGTATAACCTACCTGCATGGCTGAGGGATAAAGGAGGCTTTTAATCACGAAACATCTCACTGATTGACGGTCACAGGTTCGTTGTTGTATGTGTTTTAACGTCCGTTCCAACCGTATTCAGGTCATTTGTACTGGCGGCCAGTTTACCTAACCGTCGTTCATAGGAAGAACCAGTACTAAACCTCTATCCTCCGTAAGAAACTGCCTACTTTTTCACATAAAGAGACAATGGTCGGTAGTAGGGCTCGAACCCATGACCCTCATTCAGTGAGAGGTTACAAGTCAGCGACTCTAACCACTCGAACACGGAGACGGACGATCATAGGTTTGTGCCCCGCTATGGACCTGAGCTTCAATGTGAGAAAGTTAGCAGTTTCTTACGAAGGACTGGAGACTTAAACGTGGCCTTACTGAAACCAATGTAAGGAAAACTGCTCGCCTGTAAGTAACTGAAATTTTATCGATTTTTTTTTGAAATCTTATTCATATTTGCAAAGTCCAGAGGTTATATATTTGGTATGTGGTATTGTATAGTGGTCCTCTCCGACGACTGGTCTTTGAATGCCTCTGAGGTCAAAACTGAGTCCGCCCTTCTGACTTATTTTCTTCTTTTTTTTTCACGCATTAATATTTGCAAACTGATTGCAACGCTAAGATGGTATTGATTGACCTCGACCATGACCTGTTGACCTACTCCTTTGTTTGTTTAGGCTACAGCAACGAAATTGAAGCCATGTAATGTTTCGCAGATAAAAATTTCAATATTTTACTTGATTTTGACCTTTTGGCTTACTTTCTTGTTTATGAAGCTGAAGTCATGGTATTTTGGTGAAGTGTGCAGTTTCTTTGACGAATTTCAATGTTTTGTCGCACTTCTTTTTAAATAAGAAGCTTGAATTTGATGTGTTATGCCTCCACTTGAACGACATGTAGCCATTACCTTGACTTGAAAGCTTAATGAATGCTGTCCTTTTACTTAATTTTCCGCGATCGTGATGTTGACCTTGTATAATGGCCAATAGTACACACATGAGAAATATTTGGCATAGAACAGTCATAACTCTTTTGTTGATATTATGACGCATTTTCCAATGTCACAAATTTTGGATAAATTTTCCAATTATTTACTTCACACAAGCATAAATTATAGCAATTTGAAAATAAACCGAAATAACTAAAATGCTGTAAATCTCATATCCCGTGAGTCATGAACAGTTTATGTGTGTTTGATAATAGATGAAACACCGAGCTACTACAGACAATCTAAAGTCTATTATCAAGGTATGAAATTTGTATTTATCAGTATATATTAACATTTGCGATGTCTCATAGATGCATCCTGAATAGTAAACATCTTTGCTGCTCTTTTCAATAGTCGGCATTCGATAAACTGACAGTCCCTCAGAAATTACATAAAATTTAGCTTTTCTACTCAAGGTGCATTTTGTTATATGATAGCGCCCTGCAATACGGATGCAAATGAATATTGTATCTGATCTATTTATATTCCAGCAAAAGCTAAAACGAATTTTTAAAGGCAAGTGTTTTGCTACTTTATTCTTGTTGAATAAAAAGTTGGGTGTGGTGATGTTTCGCCAATACAATAAACATATAGTTACATCATATTCTATTTGCGATAACATCATCGAGCCATTTCTTTTATCAATAACCATTGAAACCTTTTGATGTATTTTCACATGGTTGATCATGATGAATAAATGATGAGCAATGCATAATTAAAAAAATGTATAATTACATAAACAAGACGACCGAGAACTGACGATCATCGTAGTTCTCATGCCTTACTTGTTTGGTTGTAAAGAACCGTATTTATTTAAGTGGATTACCCCTATGTCTATCTTTAAAGGAAAGACATGTTTCGGAATGTTAAGCAATAAAACGCATTCTGCAGGGGAAAGAGCGTTAGGCAGTCAATACAGTACTGTCTATGAAACCTTAAACTGTCAGTTCTGGATCAGCTTAAATCGATGAGAACAAAATTACAAGTGTGACCTTTAACTGTCAGTTCTGGATCAACTTAAATCGATGAGAACAAAATTATGATGGTGATGAGTATTCAAGTACCAAGTAAACGTTACCAACCTTGAGTAAACTAAAACTGTCGACATAAGCGCCGAATATACCCTTACCTCTTGTACATGAAATATGCAGATGATCACAATTCTCATAACATCTGAGGGCTTGTTTGGGAAGCATATGGTTGTTAAAGAAGTAATGAGCTGAAAGTGAATTAGTTTCATTGCAATATTTTGAAAAGATAATCAAAATATGAGTATGGAGTAAGTGACTGAAGGTTTTACACATATGTACTTTATACTGTATTTACTTTAAGTACCACTGACTCAGTTTAGTATCTACGACCATTATTCTGCCGGTGCTGAAAATAGTCTGTTCACTGATTTACAGGAAGTTTTCAGCGACATGATATTTAGATTAAAATGTCATTCTTCTTCTGCATTGTGATGCAATGGTGTTCTTGTTGATGCCAACTGTATGATCTGTATGAAGGCGGCTCAGTTTTGATACTGTGCTGGTAATTAAAAACAGTCAATTATGGTGAAAATTTAAATATATCGCATCTTTAATCGGCTGTATTGTAACTGTGCCAAGACAGAAAACCTCTGATGCAAAACTGTAGAAGGAGTTGCACCCACTAGATTGTGTATCTTATACTAGTAATGCATTATACAGCATATTTTCAATCTCATGGACGCAATCTATAGTTTTACATCAAAAGCTTTCACTCGCTTTGTGTATTGCACAGTTATTTGTAATTATATATGTTTTGTAAATTTTGAGAATAAATATGTTTAAAGGTCCAATACTAAGGAAAGTGAAAATTCAAATATACTTTAAAAAACACAGAAATAAGTTATTTTTAATAAAAAATGAAAGTTGGTATGTAGAAATTCTAAATAAACCACAGTACATGTACAATTATTTTACTATGCATTATGAAGAAAGACCTGGGTAGTCATTTTGTCGAATCACTGAGATTTCAACATAATAAACATACTTTTCTTCATGTTCCAAACACTTTCTGTAAATTTTAACCTGACAATCTTTACTATTTAGCGTCTTGCATAAGGTAATGTACTTGCCATTGAAATAACTGTCACTTAATTTTCGCTTAGTAGTGGACCTTTAAACTAAAAGCTTTCTAGCTTAGCATATTTACTACACAAGATGAGTAGATGTGTATAAAGCGAAACATTCGTTTTTGTTATAATAACTGTCAGAGAAAACGTCCTTAGTTATTTTAAAGCATATTCTAAAATAATCTAAGAACCTGACAGTATGTGTGACATCGACAAATACTTCGTTTTATGCACATCCTGTGTAGTTACTGTGACAAGCTATATACATGTATAGTTTATGCCAGAAAAATACCTAAAGGCATTAGCTAACTCTTAACTAAGTATTTGTGACATCAAAATATTCTTCATATCTGTACATCTTCATTGTATTAACTGTGCAAAGCTAAAAAGCTTCAAATGCTGAACAGAGGGAGGATCTGCGTTTACGGTTTGATTGCGTTTGCGTTCCGGTTCGTTTAAATTGGTCCACAACCGTTCATCGGACCGATCACCGAACCGATGGGCGATAAGGACCGGTGAGCGAACCGTTTCCATCGGTGTTTAGCGGTTCTGCGATCTGATTTCCTGACTCAACCCACAATTATTAATTCGTTAAAAATCGTTAACCAGTGACAACAAATGGCGCCATTTTAGTGAGACAGCGGTAAAGAAAACTGAAATTGAAAAAGGCGGCAAATTACCAGCTGGTATTAAAAAAAACAACTATCAGCAGATTACCACCTTGCTGGTAATACATCGTTACGTATTCTTTATTTATTCATATCACACTAAAATGTAAAAAAAAATCAAAGATTCATTTTCACAGTTTAATTTTGATAATCACGAATATATGTGTTTGATCCTAGTTAAATTGTGATCCGTGGGTCCAATATACATGTATCCGGGTACTAACTATAGGTTGCATCAGACGACAGTGACATTTTATCTATTAAACTATAAAAACAAAGTTTAGGCCACATGTATTTTCATCTCGATCCATTACATAACCTTCAGTAATGTACAATTACACAGCCGCTATTTGAGATAGTTGAGATGTGTAAACGTTGCAGTCTGCAGTCATCCGTTTTGTTAATACTTTCTCGTTTTACTTTATAGTTACCGACAAAAGGTATTTATCTTGGTTCCTTGTGGACTATCTGCGAAATTTTCATTCGATTCCGCTTAAACTATTTAGCAATGTCATTATTTGCCTCAATATTATATGTCAAAGGTCTAACAAATAATTTACTACTGTAGTGTTGAGATGCTGTGATTCCAAGAAAAGTGGCAGGAAAGATAAAACAAATATGACTTGACTAAATCTTCTTTATTAATAGTCTAACAAAAATATAATAACCTATATAATAAGAGATACAGTATTTAATAATAACAAAAGCTTTATGAGAATAAGTAAATGCTGCATCTACCAAATCGTTTATAGTCCCGGCCGACCGTGGGATTTCTGCCCTGGTGAACTTGTCAAAACCCAAGTTTGACTTTCGTTTAAAATGATATAAAAAGTAGATCACATCTTTAATCTACAAAAGATACTGAACATTTTACTTTTAATTTATAGACAAATCTTTAGCGAGGAGTAAAACAATTCCATTAATTCATCTTTTGCGTAATCACTCCATATAAAAGCTGGATCTTGCACCATATAACAGTAGCATCTTAAGTCAAACTTCGACAACAACAGCCTTCAATGATGATGTATTCATACATAATCATTGACTTTTGAGAGATTGATTATAAACAAAACTTTACTATTCAAGTAAAACTATATAAAAATCACTTAAGATGCTTCTGTAATACGATCCCTGTTCTTTATTGATTATGTATTAAGATCACTCTTCGGACCACTAAAATGGTCATATTACAGAAGTGATTTTATCGATACCTTATTTACTATGAAATTGACCATTTGTTCTGAAATGTTTGGTTTTAATATCGAGAAGGGTATTTTTATCGGGTGGTCTCAATAGCGAAATTGCACTGTATTTACTTACTGGCTCTCTAATTGCATAAGTGTAAAACAAAGAGAACATTCAATTTGGATTGTGTGCGAACACTTTGGAATAAATTCTACTTTTCAAAGTACTTTGTACGATGTTCGTAACAAGTCCAAGTTATACAACATACAAATGCAACTATAAAATGTATGGAATCAGAACATGTATTTGTTATATAGAAATACTACGACACACTTACTGTCAATTAAAGAAACGAAAACCGAGCATGATATAACTTTTACGGGACCAGAACAATATTTAAATATCATAATATTATGCTATTACAAATTGGAATGTCAGAGTGTTCTAGGTAAAGGCTTTAGGTAAAGGCGATGTCAAACATCGAATTATGGAAGGTACCTGTTTATATGAATCTAAGATGACAAGACATCATGCGTCAATAAATGCAAAAAATAGTGAAAACAAGCTTTGCTGTTTATGTAAGTGCACACTATCATTCAACATGTACATGCATTGTATGCATTGTTAATGATCCATTCGAACACGTACACACATTTGAGTGAAATGATTTGACATTTACATTTTATCACAGAAAACTTATGAGTACGTATATCATAATATAATAAGACATGTATAAGATTGACAACAATATTCATACAATTGTACAATAACGAATACACCACAGACAATCAACATTTAAACGTGTTTTGAAATGTAAAAACGAATTTATTTATCTAAAAGTTGAGCTACTGGATATATATATATATATGTGTGTGTGTGTGTTTTATAAACACAAAAAGAAATGAAATATTGTCTCTAGTTGTAGACTAAAACGTTTTCTAAAACTCACATTTTATATCAAACTCAAACATTTAATATTTGAACACATCATATGTCTTCTAACATGCTTCTATTTCAGAATATAAAACAATTTAAACACATTGATAAAACTTCCAGATCAAGAAAATCTGACTAAATAAGCTCTGTTTTTAAACTAAAATATCACGAATAATTGATATGTGTGATGAAAATATTATACGGTTGCATAGAAATCACAATTGCATGTAGATGGAAACGACAATACGCCTGTAAGTTGATCCTAGTTATGGCACCGAAAGGGTCTGGTGCGTCATAAAATCAAATTATTGCAACACCCTCTCTTAATTTTGTTGAACCATTGCAAAATATACACCCATGGAAGTTCTGCCCTAATAAAATCATTCGCTGTCTCTCTGAATCAATCAATTGTGTTAGCGTTAGTCTTCACATAAATGATTTCACACACAGTTAATATATTATGTTGAAGCTTCCTCACCACTATGTCAATGATATTTACAGTGAATGTCTCGATATCATTGTTTGAGTCATCATAGATGTACGCTGAGCGGCTCCGAGTCCACTTCAGGACGTTGTATTTGGAACTGAAAGCATAAATATAACCTAGAATTATCACTGAACTTGATTAAACTATCAACAAACCACACAAATAACTCCTTCGCACAAGAAGTGGAACCTTCCTTTCGAGTCCGCAAAATTAAGTAACATATATGTCATTGACATTGGCTCAAAATAGTAAAAACAAGCACTATACACATCATCCTGATATGGCGAATACCGGTATTTGACTAACCATTCATGAAAACTCTACCAGTGGTTTAGGTGAGATAGTATCAAAACTTCTGAGTCTTAATTATGACCATGATATTAGCTAGCACTGTTGTAACATAAGGGCAGCAAGTCATAGCAATTATTTGAACATTTTATCTACGTTTTATCTCGATTTTTCAAATGATCAAGGAGATATTTGTGTGACCTTGACCATAGGCTCTCGGGGTTGAAACATCGGCCCTGCACATTGCCTTGATAGGATGTACCAGCGGACACAATAACTAACACACTAGCCGACCGACTAGCTGACTTTTGTTTACTCCCGTCTCAAGCTTTGATTGTCGGCGTATAATAAAACCGTTGATTTGTTCTATGGAAATGCATACATTAATACGAAATCAATTTCAATTTAGTAGTGTCTGTCTAGAGATGTTCATTTTAAGTTTTGTAATATCCGTCTAGTTTGACGAATGTCTGGACTTCAGTCATTTACGATCCATCGTTCGAACCTCATCCGTACTTAACACAATTATATAACTACAATTATGCAATCAATTAAATGCTATGATAAAATACACTATCTTCGAACTTCACACAGTGGTATGAACTATTTATCCTCAAAGACTGACAAATTGCATCTAACGCCAAGTGATATAGTCTCATGACATTTGAAAAAACTTAGATTGACCTTAACCATTGACTGGTGAGAATAAAACCTCAGCTCTGCTCATCATCTTGATAAGATGTACTAAGTTTCAGGAAAATCATTCAAGGGGTCAAGTGGATATGAAGCGGGCACCAAAAACATATTAACCCTAGTGTAATCTTGATCTTGTCTGGGTAGGGATGCAACATGAGTTTTGTATGTCGTCCTGATGGTGGCATTTAAACTACGTTTTATGAAAATCCTTGAAGAAGGTTAGGAGTGGACTGAAAAACTGACACACCAGCCGACCGACAAGCTGACTTCCCTTGAAAACAACTGGTTGTCGGTGTATAATAAAACCAGTGGTTTATTAAATGGAAATGAATATATCAGCACGAAATCGGTTATTTCCATTTAGAAAGTGTCTGTCTTAAGATATTCATAGTCCGTCTACTTCGACAAATGCTCTAACTTTATTAATTTACGATCCATCAAAGATCGTGACCTCATCCTGATTTGACAGAACTGTATCACTACTATCATGCATATCAATTACATAATATCATAGATACTGTCTTCAATCTTCACACAGTGGTTCTTTACTACTAATTAACTACAAAATGAATAGGGTCTAATTCCAATAGAGATTACTTTATGATAATTTACCTTAGAAAAGTTAGTTTGAAGTTCTTATTGCAAGACTCTTAAGCCTTATCCTTCATTCCACATGACATTTCACATAACATACATATTGAGCTATCAACAATTGTTTTTACCAAGAGCAACTGAATGAAACGGTTACCACCTTGTGCGGAACCGTCCATAGCACAAAGATCATATTAATATAATCTTAAATAGGTTGACAAAACTGAGACATTGAAAGATATTTCAAATAAATACCTGTTGCCCACGGGGCAAGTTGTCAAAGATGTAGTCCCAAGTTGAACTTTGACCTTGAGCTCTATGTTCTTCTGGACCTAGAAAAACATGTACTGCATTTTATTTGTGAACTTTACTTGATAGTATTGAGCTGAACCTTTCAAATCAGAAGCTGACAGAGAGCAAACAAGACAAACTTTCATATTTCGTAGGAAGATAAATATTCGATTTAATCAAGAAATGGTACACAATCACTAACTATGTTTGTTAAAACTTATGTCGACTATGTTTTCAAATGAGCTACTTGTCATCATTAAATGTGATGGTTTTGTATGATGTGGCATGACAAACATACTGGTTTACATGAAGTGCAATATATTGGCATAAATGGCAATTCACCATTCTTTACTTTACAAAGAGAGGCGAAGTATATTGTACACATATTGTTACAGGACATAGTGCTTTTAAAAAAAAACTTTATCACTCATTATGGAATTAATTTTATAATGATAATATAAAATTAAAATAAAGTATTCATTATTAATGTACATTAGCTGAGGATTGTCAGGAATGTTCACAAAACTGTACCTACATTTTACTTCCATGACGCCACGCGTACCACATAAAACAACTAAAAAGTGTTTTAACTCATTTAAGTATGTTAGAATTAAAAATGTGTAGAAACCAATTTAAATGATCGACAAGTAAATTAAACATTTTGCTACTAATGGCCACATTATCCAATAAAGCTAAGCTTCAATCGTTTTCATTTTCAGCTCTGTGTAATGCCTAATTACTTTCTTTAGTTAAGGAGGCGTCTTTCACGATAGCTCTAAGCATGTCCAACTTTGTCATGTTTCATTTGAAGTTAACTTTGAAGCCAGATCCCTAACATCGACGGCGAATAGCAAATGTCGTTGTAATATGGATACTAACCTAATTGCCAATTACGTTGATAAGGCTCATACTCCATTGAAATATCTGATGCATCCGGGTCCATAAAGGGTGGTATATCTTGATACCGGAGAGGTCCAGACGGGGGACCAGTATGTATTCTTGGAGCTATTCTTCCCGCAAATAGCGAACTTCCTCCGTCATCATCATTGCCTTTAAATCTAGTTTATTAGAATGTTAAAACAGTGAGATTATACACATAGACACCAAGAACTTGTGGAATCGAAATCATATACGAAACCACAATACTTATTCATGTACATAATACTAGCCTGCAGTGAAAATTACATTCTGATCTGATATTAAATTTAGAAAAACGTGAGTTAAGGACATTTACGAATTAAAAAGAAAAGTTACTAGTATAAGGTGAGTTTTATAGTAATAGGGCATGTTAGATTAAAAGCCTGGGGAACTATTATGACCACGACCGATATCACAAAAATCAAGGGAATTAAGTCAAATTGCATGTGTCATCACGATGTCTACAGAGTTACCCTTCTTTTATCGATATTTGCGAGCTTGTGTGATTTACGGGGCCATAAAACCAGTCACGTGTAACTGCGCCTGCCAAACGGGATAAATCCATATATCGTTATTTTAAACCTAGATTATCTATAGCCTAAGGGAGATGTGAAAGTTGAATTGTTACTAATTTAGGTAAAATTAAGGTATTGCGCTTTTTCCACTAACCATTATATACCGAACGATATCACCTTATTTTACATAAAACAATATGAATGAAATTTCTCTAGTGGGAAGCACAATATCATTAAAAACGTGTTTATAAAATTTCATGAATTTGATCATATCTAATGTAAAATGAAGTGCGTTGAAAATACGAATCCAGTGATACTAGTAATAATAATTGTTGACAACAGTAACAGATCAAGGAACTCAAAAAGCTGTTACACTCGTTGTTCTTGACATATTTGAATGAATCTAAAATGTGTTCATTGGAGAACTTAAATTGTCGACTGACCTCTTCGCACGCGCGTTATTTTGTTTGTTCATGTCAACAAATAACTTATGAAAAATTGAATGATGGACATGAAATTCAAGAACATGCGTGCACGGCAAATCAATTGTTATTTGGGCATGGGAAAGACACGATGCTCTTTTTAAATGTAGATAACTTGTCAACTTTAAATGTCATCCTTTACTAAGTTTGGGTCATTTCCAATTTAAAAGTCTGTAAGTATAAGAACAAAATGT
>JAFMSR010000016.1:42274207-42319930 GCA_022818135.1 Saxidomus purpurata
TTATCCGTTAAGCGACAGCGCAATGTTCTATCTTGCAGAATGATACAAGTCAAGTTAATGCGCCTACCGCATAGAAGCATTTTTATTTTAAGTTCAGATAACGTCTTAGAAATAACCAAAAGCTATAGGTTTTGTCAATGCTAAACAGGTCTTCTGTACGTGAATTACTGCTTTATATCCGTTCCATACGTTCCCTAAATTGTCGATCGTATATAATTTTTCTTGGACTGTTTTTCCACTGTGTTTTTGGTGGAAAGAAAGCTGTGATTAGGTAATTGTAGATGGGATAACTAAGGTTATATTTATTAAGGATCCTGTGCATGTCATTGAAGAAACCGCGTACCTGCCTTTCGTTTTTGTATAGTCAGCCATTAATTGAACATCGAATGGTGTATTTTTATATTGCTACAGCAGCCTACGTCAGTTATTATAAATTCATGAAATGAAACAACTGGAATATTCACATTACCACCCAACAATACCTAAAATGCATAAACCAAAATAAATACTATTTCGCCTGTCAACATATCAAATTCAAATTGCTCACGCAAAACTTTATTCGAATAGTCTGTATATGGCAACTGGTGCAACATCCATACTTCTTTTCATACCTAACTATATTGCCTTGTCGGTCATCAAACATTCATGACGATATGCATACAAGCACGAGACGACTGGTGTGGCGACTGTTCTTAAAAAGTGTTCAATGTATCATAAGATAAACATCTGTCGTATGCTTTCAAAAGCAAATTGACATATATGTTATGGTATCATACTGCCATTTACACTTACATCAGAGAACATTATTCATGTTTATCGGGTGGTTTCCAAGTTCGATCAATATTGCACAGAAATACAATTTATTTGTTGATTTTATTGTTTTAGTAAATAGTTTATACTTTAGCTCGATTGTAAAGAAGGCTTGTTGATTATCGAGTCACTCTCGAGTCCGCTTCCTTGAAAACCAAGTACTGGTGTCATAAGAGGGAAAAACGGTCGTGACCCCAGTTGGGCTCGAACCTGCAACCTCCTAGATGAAAGGCAGACGCCATAACCTCTACACCACCGCCTCCTTTCGCCCGTTTTGATCAGTGAACATTAAAAAATGGCACGGCCGATAAGTATACTTGGCTAAAAAATTGCCCGACGGACGGACCACTAACGACGGCATTGTTTTATACAAAATTGAAAGTAAATGTCTTTAAAATAAAAATTGGATTCCATTATTTTTAAGAGAGTAAAAGATAATATGTGCACATCTACCTACATCTATCTAAGTGTGAAGATTTAAATATCTTTATGTACCTGTATTATCAAATCAATTATGTTTTGTATGTGCATCATGTTTATGTACTTATGTGCATACTGAGTGAATAAAATGAATTGAACTGAATCGATACAGCATGGACGAATTGGCTATGGCAAAAGATCTTCAATTTAAGAGTTAATAGTTAATACTGAAATCTTATCAAAATATGTACAAACATATAAAGTCGTGTGTTAGGGTAAATTCAGAAGTCTCCGACTTCTTTACATATTATAACGTAGGCGTGCGTCAGCGTGAAAATATATCGCCGTTACCTTTTGCCTTTTTTAATGATCTAACAATTATTTCTTAAACAATAAAACTGAAAGTGTCATAGTCCTGAGAGGCCAACGAGCGGATGAAATGAACGTTTTCCTTAGAATATTTATTTTGCTATATGCAGACGATATCACAGTAAATACAGCAAAATCAAATATAGTATTTTTTGCAAAAGGAAGACAACGCCTGTATAATTTTACTTTCAATAACGAACCATTAGAAATAGTAAATGGTATTTGGGAATTTATTTTAGTAGAAGGAAGCCATATACTAATTGTAAAATTCATATTGCCTCACAGGCTACAAGGGCGGCTTACAGTTTGATAAGAAATACCAATCGTTTAAGCCTACCTGTTAATATTAAAATAGTTCTTTTGAATAAAACAATTAAACCTATATTGACAAACGGCAGACATATGAAAATATGTGAATTTAGAAGTCATTGAATGGGTACCGTTTGAAATTTCTGAAGCATTATACAAATATGAAAGGTTATTTCCAATTTACATGGTTTATGGCGATACGGGATGTAGATTTAGAGGAAATATATTTACGTCCTGGGCAGGTTTAAATGAATATGATTCAAATATTAAACCTAGAAAAAAATCCTCTATAATTTATAATAGCATGTGTGAGTATAAAAATATTCAAATGAACCAACACCTAAGAAAATATATCCAAATTAAATGCAATCCGAAAAATGTTTGAAATGAACATTATCTACAGAACAGTGAACGGTTTAGAATGACGGTAAGACAAACGTCACATGATTTATTTTAAACGAATGGTACTCGCTTGTTGACAATTCTAGTAAAAGTACGTTTTATAGAATATTAAAAAATGAATTCAAACTTGAAAAAATACTTGTTATTTACCCAGAAAACTTTCCTAAATTATATGATAAAGTTTCGAACAAGAAAATATCGTCTCCCGGTAGAAACTGGTAACTGGACAAGAATGCCTATTAATCCTAGGACATGTAATACTTGTAATAACAAAATAGGAGATGAATTTCACTACTTATTAGAATGCACTCATTTCAGCGATGAAAGAGCAAAATATATCAAAACAAAAATAATATCAAACAGGGAATGCCACGTACCAAAAAACGCAGCCTCCCCAAAACGAGCCCCACAGCACCCAGAAGTGCACACCACCAACACACACACACACAAACACACACACACACACACAACACACACACACAATCATGTACACACATACTCATACACTACCAACACACACTAGCATACAAAGCAAACACACGCGGACAAAACGAACAATTAAAGGAACACAAGCCTTATTACTTCCGTCGCCCGAATACTTTCAAATATCATCAACTGATAAAGACAAATAACAAAACCAAATATATGTATGTGTGTAAATTTCTGAAAAATATACTTTTAAGTACACGATGCACTATATTTCTCTATGCATGTCTCTATCGGAATTGTCAGCTGTATGTAAAGGTTTATGCTATCTTTGATCACACATATTCATGTTATTTTTTCACAGTAGAAGAGTCTTTCAAATATATACTGTATTATTTAAAACGACAAACTCTTTGTCAAATGACTGATATTCCTTTCATTACAGTTGTCCAGCCATAAAAAGTGCTATTGGCACAATTACATATTTGATCTAAGGACAGTTATTTTGTGACTCTCTGCTCTATCACCAACTTAACTTGGAGGTCTATCTTAGTATCTATTTTGTACTTTATAATATGTGTTGTCTGGTTAAATAAGTATTTGATTCGACGTTAAACAACATCTCATTTGTATATGCATTACTGGCATTTCATCAGTATGTATACCTGTTTGTTTGAGCCTCTTTAATTAAGAAATAATCTATGGCTTGGAGTGCTTTATGTGCCTGCGTAATAATTCACTCGGGCTTAGCTAAATTCACTATATTAATTTCAGACGGGAGGCCATCAATGTCTCGGCTTTTATAGGTTTCATTTAAAACACCTCGTGTTTAATTTCATATGTTGTAAAGAGACCTTCAAAAGTTCAGATATGTTCTCATTCAGAATTGAAGTTTCGTCCGACATGACTCGATTATATAATATTAAGAGCCGCCCTGTGCAGTAGTAGCGCGTTCGCCTCAGGATTGAATGGTCCCTGGTTCGATCCCTACCAGAGCCCAAGTAGTGGTAGTGCCCTTAGGCAAGAGACATATAATTTTACATTCCCCCCTCTCTCTCTCTCTCTCTCTCTCTCTCTCCTCTCTCTCTCTCTCTCTCTCTCGCTCTCTCTTCGAGGTTATTTCCATATGGAGTGAGTCTCGATAGCGATAAATATAAGTTGTAAGACCTTGTTTCGCAATCAAGATAGAAATTTAGTATAAAATTATTTACTTTCAGTGAATGTTTTGCTATCTTTATTGTCTAGACGTGCTAATTCTTTTTCCAAATAATATATTTTCCGTCGCGTCTGGCTTTTTGTTTTGAGTATTTAAGCAACGCGTCTTTAATTCAAGCTTACAAAGTTCCCATAAGTCATTTTTTGGTAAACTGTTTCTATATTTTCCTTCACATCTATAAATTGTGTATACTATTAATCGCTTGTAATGAGGATCTCTTAAGACATGCTGTTATTACTAGTAGCCCTGTCTATGTTTAGACGGTTTTAAAACCTTAGATGAAATCGCTAAGTTATCAGTAAATTTTATGCATTCTGCTTTTTCTGTACCATCTCCTCGTTTCCACGTGTATTGAATTTTATTTTTGTTAAGTTATTTCAAAATATCGACAAGCCTATTTGATTTTAATTTTTGTATAGTCCTTTACATGGTTGGAAGATGATTATTATGCAATAACCGACCTCCTTAGGGTTTGCACCATCACTGGATTGTGCCTACAACAACCATTGGAACTTTTTCATACGCTAATCAATATAGTGCGATAAAATCCAAGTAAAATCTTTCTAACATTCTTTTCATGTGCAATCTGTTTGATGTAAACATGTACTTTTGACACTTTATTTTCAAACTAATATAATTAATTAAACAAACAATAATCATTATTATTCATAAAGAAATAGTTCGTTTGTGCGCTATTGGGTATTAATCAGCTGGGAAAGTCTGATCTTGATATAGATATTACGCTGAAATTTTTTTTCCGCCTTATTTTCGGAAAATCAGTTAGAAGGACATGTACTATGTGAATGAATGAATCAATGAACATTTTCTAAAGCAATATTAACTGTAACAGACGTACCCGACAAACACTCATTGATTGAGGGAAAGCAGTTCAATTGAAACATTTCAAAATGTATACACATGCTTCACTTCAACATACATGGCCGTATAACTAAATAACCTGAACATTGGTATTTTTTGTTAACTTTAACTGAAAATTGCATATTAAGTATAAACTTATATATAAATTATACTTAAAAGAATTTAATGAATTAATCTGTCTAATATTCAAAGGTAGAAGATTCCAAATATAGCTACTTTGATATGTACATGTATCGTTCATATATTAAGTCTTATGTTTTGGCATTATGAGATCTTTACGTTCTTTAGATCTTAATTCATAGTGTTCATTACTTGAAAAAGTTAAAACTTAAAAGATCTGACAGTGAATACAGGTTCATTTTGTCGTATAAGCCTTGCGATAAATGCTATACAATTTAATTTCATTAGAACTATCACTTTTAGTTTCATAAGTTCTTGCCTGTGATCTACTAATGTCGTTGATGAGCAGGCCTGCATTCCAAACATTTACGCATGGCACTAAGCGATTGTATGCAGATGACCTCTTTTATTTTTAATCTACGTTAATGACATATCAGCAGTGGTAAAAAATGAATTACTTCTATATGCTAATAATTCTGGCATATTGGGTACAGGTAAAAGTAAAAGTCAGATTGAAACTGTGTTAACCAGTGAACTGGGAAAAATCAGTGAACGGCTAATTTGTAACACGCTATCTTTGCATTTAGGCAAAACAGAGTCAATTTTGTTGGGCTCAAAACCAAAAATAAGGTCTCAATCCGGCATGAAAATATCATGTAATGGCAAAATTATTGGTGCTGTACATTCAGTTAAATATAATGGCGCCACTTTGAATCAAAGCCTGTCTTGTAAGCCTATGGCAAGGTCAGTAATTAGTAAAGCTAACGCTAGGTTAAAGTTCCTGTATTGAAAACGTTATTTTCTAACACAAAAAGTTATTGGTTACGTCCCTCATCCAGTGCCACTTTAATTATGCCTGTTCCTTTTGGTACCAAGGTTTGACACAGTTGTTGAAAAGTAGACTTCAAGCAACCAAAACTAATTAGTGAGATTCGTGTTGAATATAGATTTATGTCTCATGTTGGTCCAGGCCAGTTTACGTAAATGAAGTGGTTACCAGTTGAAAAACGGGATAATTATTTTGTGTCATGTTTTTAAAGTTAAGTTATGCATAGCTCCAAATTACCTGGGATACATTTTAATCCTGTACACTCTACAAGGTTTAGGGTACCTTCATGTCCCCATCCTGATGATCCATCCAGTTTAAATTTCAATGACAGTGGTTGTTTCTGTATTCAAAAGGTGAAGGGATTTGGTAAAAAGTATTCTGCTTATCAGGGGTGTATCCTTTGGAATAACTTGCCACAGTTGATACGTAATATTAGTTTTTAAGCATTTTAAGGAAGCCGTTAAACATCTTTTGCTGTCCTAGTTTTAACATTGTGTCGTATCATTCTTAACAATTTCTTGCATTTTTAGTGTAATGCTTGGATAGATACACTTGGTATATTACCTTTTAATCTTGTCAGTGCTTTTAGTGTCATAAGGCTGCTTGAAAAACGGAAATCTTTAGTCATACAGTACTTTTTATCTCATACATACAATGATGTTGCAATATCCTAGATATGTGATACCATTGATTCATTTGAAGTAAATAATCATGCCTTTCCGTGGTGTGCCATCAATGTCAATAGGGACCACAATGGAAATAAGGGATAATCACTTTCCCCATTTTTCTGTTATCGTTGGTATTGATGCGCATATCATTGTTTATAAACTTGTGTATATATGTATTATCTGTATATGTATGCATCATGTTTGTTTTAACCATGTTTGTACATATGTGCTATACTGAAAGCAATCTATCTACCCATTTCAAACTTATACGTTAACGCCCACATGCATTAGCATTAATTAGTATACAAATTTTACAGAAGTTTATGTATTCGCTACATGTTATGTAATGTTAAACGATATATAGCGATCACTCGTAATGGTCGTCACCTAATTAAGACATGCTCTATTGCATCTTTTGATGTGCCGTATAGCCTAGGATTAGCTATGAGTGTTATAACATGTGAAATATTGAATGCGAGATGCCACCCTTGTGCTCTATAATAACTGTTTTTTCCTTGCTTAAATATCTTGGTAAAATATAAAATATAAGTTGTAAAACCGGCCAGTGCGCAAAGTGCACGGTGACATCATGACACGTGACCCTATAAATGACGACCATGTTTCGGCGGAGAGCGAAAAATCCACATTTGTTGAATTAACAGTACAACATTAGAATTTGATGAATTAAAAATTTTGTTGAAGTTTAAGTCATGGTGCACTGCTTTCTCATTGTTTTCTATCACAATATGAAGTACCAATTGATTCCCTTTTATGGGCGGTGCGATCACTATTTGCCATCGCCTTCTGGCGGGAAAAAACAATATTGTGAAGATTTATTTTTATTAACGTTGTTTGTAGACCATCATTAAAAACAAACATCTGATCACACTCCCTGCATCGGTTACTCTTACATAACATAGGTGTGTAGCTCATCCTACCGATCTGTAACTCATGTCACTTGAGCTAAATCACTAAATTTGTAACAGAAACTAAACTTTCTTTTTTTTTTTTTTTTTTTTTTTTTTTTTTTTTTTTTTTTTGGTTGTTTTTGGTTTTTTTTTTTTTTTTTTTTTTTTTTTTTTTTTTTTTTTTTTTTTTTTTTTGTGTTTTTTTTTTTTTTTTTTTTTTGGGGGGGGTTTTTTTGGGGGTTTGGGGTTTTTTTTTGGGGGGGGTGTTTTTTGGTTGGGGATTTTTTTTTTTTTTTTTATTTTTGTTTTCATATACATCATTGTAAATCAATAGATCAATATTTGTCAAAACAGTAGTTGCAAAAACTTTTCAACAAATAATACAATTAATATTTCCTTATTAAGTAATAATGTCAGAAGGAAAATTTTCAAAAAAGTTTTGGGGATGTTTTACATATTTTTATTAGTTATTTTTCTCTACATTGAAAATATTTCATCATACACGTCTTCGGACACTTAAAGAATCCATTCCCGTTTATATGTATATCTGATAGTTATCATACTTTAGTCACATTCGTTTAATTTGCTTGTGAAACCCTGTCGATTCAAGAGATTTTAGCAATTAGCTACTAACTGTATAGTCAGCGCTGGACACTGTATCTACTGTGTACGATTTACCGTCTTTTTAATCATTTCCTCTAATTTACCTTAATGTTAGTTTAGTTTCTACTTCATCTCCTGCCCAAACATTTTAAGTTACTGAAAAAAAAAAAAAATAATATCAAACAGGGAATGCCACGTACCAAAAACGCAGCCTCCCCAAAACGAACCCCACAGCACCCAGAAGTGCACACCACCAACACACACACACACGCACACACACACGACACACAACCACGCACACACACACAGGCATCCCCACCCCACCAACACACCACCAAACAAAGCAAACACACGAGGACAAAACGAACAATTAAAAGGAACACAGTGGGGCACCGCCTTGGAACGGTCAGTGGCAAAACACCACTGGGGGCTTAAACCGGTTTATGGTGCGCACCCAACCTCACTCTTACCCCCACCATGTTCCAAAGTCACAGGACAGTGTAAATAAAAGTAATCCCTGCTAGGTGAATCTCTAACACACGCAATGGAAACAAAAGGCATGGTATGTAAAACACAAAAATGCTCGTGTATAAATATATAAAAAGCAAACCTTGAGAACCAAAAAACGTATGTACTCAAAACTGTTTAAGTATAAAAAAATTCAAATTTCAGGGAAGTAAATATTAAAACGATTAAAATCGCTATTCGGGTGTATACATACGTTGTATTATCGACAAACATGGACTCGCTTAGAATGATTTGAGTGATTTTCTTTAAAACCATGTTTACAAACTGTTTGTTTATGAGTAAAATGTCTCTAAGCTTTTTTATTACAAAAATGTCTTGAGTGGCTACAAATATTTGGTCCAGATGACGTGAAAAACTCTTCTTGGTCTTTGCACTTTTTGATAGAATATTTCGAGAACAGTTTTTTCACAGCATGTTAGCAAGACGTGGTGGGGACACAAAAAAGGGTGAATTATACTGTTCATCTGGGATATTGTCTTATTGTAGTATACATGTAATGGTGTACGATGCTTTTAAAAGATAACTTGCTATCAGATACATGTACGAAGATCAGAATTTTAACTGCGTTTACATACAGACTGCAGCTAATGTTTCAGGTATGTGCCAACTCGGATGGCAAACACATCTCTTACATTTCGGATGCTTTGTGCTCAAATAAGAACGTTTAAATAATGATGTTATCCTGCCCACAAATGGTGCAAATATCAAATAATAACAAATAATATATATGACATTTAATACCGTGTCATGCTTCAAAATACTTAAGATGAGGCAGGTTTTTGTTTCACGAGATCCACATCCTTTTATAAACACCCACACAAGTTAGCCTTCCCGCATTTGTATGGTATACTTTGCATAATTAGATCCGTGTTTAATGCACGAGTCGTGTGACATGTTGGGTGAAAAAGGAAAATGCATAATAATTCCCATATTTATTTCTGTATAGGTGTAAAATTCATGCCTATTAACACTTTCTGCCAATAAATTTAAGGGAATATGCAAGCGTATTACTGCATGTAAATAATCAAATCACAATCTTAAAAAACTGTTCTGTATTATTGCCTCACTAAGAAACTGAAAGCATACACAGATTTGAAAATATTTCTGTTAGAAATTAAAATTATTTGTTGCAATATCATTGAAAAAGAATACTGAGCTATATTTCTAACATGTACTTATCGATTTAAAAAGCAATGTTAGGAATGTCTTTCGTACAAATAAAGGTCATTTCCGCCGGTAGGGTTACTTGTAACTGTGCCCCCGGGACTTTAAGGATAGTTACAAATGTATCAAGTAAAAGTCCCATACCACTGTAAAACTCCGAACTTCACGTTATGATACAGTAAATATCAATACATTCTCAGAATTTTCAACATGGAATTTAAAGTGACATTATGCACATTTTTTAAAAGTAAAATGCCAGCTGAAACAGGAGTGTGTGAAAAAGGTAGAGGAAATAATAACTTTTAACCCAATACAACAAACTTTTCCTGCTACCAGTATGAAATAATAACTTTCCAAATATAACGTTTCCTATTTTGACTGAGAGAGTCAATTTAAGAAATAAACAAATGCATGCAGGAGTAGCTTCCCTTCCACTGCCGAGCAACACTAATAACACAAGGGAGATCACTGCCAAGGAAGGAATCATTATTTCATTTGTCCATTTTTTTAATTTCTAAAGCACCAACTTCAAATATTAATGCGGCATTATCATTAGTTTAACACATTTAAATGCACAGCAACCGAAAATTGCTTTTAAGAGGATCCTGCCTTATAAAAAATCTCATTGAGGAAAAACTCTCAACTTTATTACAAGGTAAGTACATGAAATCACTACTTTCAAGTATGTTCATTATAAAGAAATAATAGTACGAGTAGTAAACAAAATTAAGTTCATTCAGTTCCGCCACTTCTAAAGTGTCTGTCATCATCATATTCTGTGAGGCAAATACTATGTTATGGAGTTAAAGTTCTGAAGTATACTTTTGTCATCCATAAGAATACAAAAACGTTTATTTCACACCGTATTATCCGGCAAGCGTGAGAAAACAAAAACCAATAATACATTTATATGTTTATCGAATATTGAACATGAAGATGAATCAGGTATTTAAATGTGTTTGTTGGACTGGAAAGTCGTTTGTGCTTTATCTATCGAAGTTATTTGTTAAAATTATTTGACACCAGGATGAAGTTAATCTTTTTCACAGACCACAAATATCATACTTCTTCAATTTGTTTTATAAAAATAATCTGGTGAACAACTTTCAGAAATCTGTACGTTAAACAGCGCTTGGTACTTTATAAATCTGCTATTTGTTTTGTGAAATATGTAGTTTCGCTTTTAAAAAAAAGAAATACACAAGGGGTGTCATCATTCCGAACCAGCCCAGTGTGCACCTGTTCCGAAAAGATGCGAAAATTTCATGTTTAGAGAAAATATTGAAACAATTAACGTATCTGGAAATAGTCGACTTATACGCAGATACTCCGTCTGAGAAGACTTTGGCAGCGCTGTGAAAAGGTGAAAATAATGCCGTAAAAATGAGAACGTCAAATTACATATATTATATTCATGCATTTTCTTTTCTATTAGAGCAATACTATACAATGCATTAAACTACTGTAACAGTACTAAACAATACTCGGCACAAATAATTATTGGTCTTGACCCAGTTGTTCGAAACTTTAATCAACAGTTAAGGTAACAGTCGGTTAACTATAACAGTTGGTAAACGTTAAGGGTTATATTTCTTGTTATTTTTTTTTAGAGTTTGAAAGACTTGTCTAAACATTTTTATTTTGCATTCAAGAACATGAGGACGAAATATTTTTCAAAGTAAATTCAAAATATTCCACAAGTGTTGCCCACCAAGAATTATTTTTTCATTTAAAAGTTAATCGACAGTTGGCTTAAAACTGGTTAAATATTCGAAGGACTGGGTCCAGATGAAATCCAGCTTGCACACTCTATTTGCGTTAACTAGCAGTAACATGTCCTCTTTGATTCAATTATATTGAAAAATGTGAATGAAGCTTTTTTAAGATTACAGGTGCAATGATCTTTCAGAGCGTTTATTTACAAAAACAAAATAGTGAAAAGGATATAACCTAGACGTAAATAATGTGAATTCGATTTAGCTATGTAAATAAGTATAGTAGTTTTTGTTGTTTGACAAATCAGTTTTATTTTGTCAGCTGAAACTATTACCGACCTAAAGCAAGTTACATCTATTTTTTTGAAAAACCAAAAGAGTTTTTGGGACTAACGAAATTATCTCCAATGGGTAGTTGTTTGGTTTGGGCTTCCCGAAATTTCGCGGTATTTCAGAGAAAAAAATAGCAGAGGGGCGAAAGTGTGTGTAAATACTCACAATACATACACATAGGCATTTTCTGACCACAGAATATACACTGTTACTTATGATGGGTCATTTTTCTTTTGGTAAAAAAGTTTGTAACTCTGTTGTCAGTTGTTGCTAATAGGTTTCAGTCTAAAATTTCGTTAAGCGTCCTTCCATTAAACCAGAGATTGCAGGAGCCACTCGCTATGTTGGAATTTACACTACAAGAGATGAACATTTCCTTTTTGAAATTTACTGAAAACAACTGGAGATAATATTGTTTCCTACATCTTGAACCCCAAGACACCTCGAACCAGATATTTAATCCTGTGTTTGTTAAAGAGTGATTTACATTTTACTTTTATCCAAAATGTGTTCTCTTCCTTATGATGTAATGTGAGTGTATGTCAATATATATTATGACTCATTTAACCATATATTTGTATAATGAAGTAACCTGTAATATGATGGAGTGTACTATTTCTTTTAAGACGTTAGACCGCTTTCCCTTTAATCGACCGTTTGTCTTTATTGTTACAAATTTAGAAATAAAAGCTACGGCCGCTACCCTGAATCACATCAGTGATCTAACAGTTAAGTATTTAAATAGAGTATATTAATATCTTCCGCAAATCTGTCTACGATATTTATTTCGTCGTGTAGGCTAAAATGGCACAACTGCTTTAAAACAAAACAAAAATATATTTCAACTGCTCGGTAATTCACAATTAAATTAAATTACTCATTAAAAAATAAAATTACGTTTCCGAAAAGAATTTTTTTTTAAATTTTGGTCTGTTTTCGGTGAAATTTTGCAAAGTGTATGTACTAATCAACTTTGTGTAAATAATGCATTATTAAACAAAAAGCTGTATTGAGAATAAATTTACTAATTTGAACTTACAATATAAATAGGTTGTTTCGACTGAAAGGCCGAATCATCGTAAAAACCATTCTAACGTAAAACCCATATCCTGTTGTCTGGAATATACGGTATACGTTGTCGTATATAAATAGGTTGTTTCGACTGAAAGGCCGAATCATCGTAAAAACCATTCTAACGTAAAACCCATATCCTGTTGTCTGGAATATACGGTATACGTTGTCGTATACATTTTTGATTTACAAATTTTATTTTAGCATCTTTTACATTTTAGAATCGAAATAAAGGCAGAGACATGAAGCTGGTGTCCTTGTTGATATTAGTCACGTTGTTGAGCAGCAATGTACCGGCAACAGGTAAAACTTTGCATTAAAATACACTTCGACAAAATGTTCAGATATTCATGAAAGACTTTCATTGAAAAAGCTGCTTTGCCTTTTGTTCATAAGGTGTAGTAGTTCTCGAAGTTTAAACCGTAGGAAGCGCAATAGTTCTCAAACTAAAGCATTTAACTGAGTTCCTCGTGTCACTTTCTAAAATCCGTTTTTGGTGTTATCTCCAAATCCCACAAAATGACAATCAGACTTTAACATAAACAGACAATCATCAGTCTTCAAGTTTTGTTGCAAAAATCTTTGACAGAGACAATTTTGAGTTGTTGATTTCAATCTTTTTGCTACTCTACTGTAAAAGATATAATAAGCAACACAGTTTGAAGTTTTAGTAGTTTTGAGCACTGTGTCACTGGTTACAGAGAAAAGTACTGATTCTTGATATGACATTAATGACCATGTTAAAATAAATAAGTTCGATATCAAGTCAAGATATTTTTTTCTTGTAGTTTTAGGCCATATGCTTATTTTAATCAAGATTTATCTAAGTATATGTAAATGTTAGTTATATAAGCAAAATGTATTCAATATTTTGAAACAGACATAATTAATGTTAAAATGCAATAAAACTTTTCTGCGTTGAAGTGAAGATGAAGTGTTTTGTGTGTGCACAATTTAGCAATATATATATTTGTTACATAAAATAAGATCAAAAGGAAAGTACATTTGTAAATGAAAAGGAATTGAGTGAAATAAAGTTGCTGCTGCTTTTGGTAATGCATGGTCCTAAATCCGGTGAGCTATAAGCATTTGGGTTACTCAATAACCTTTACTTTATAGAAACATTACAGTGCTCTTCGTCGTTTCTCTTTAAAAATTAGATATGATAATGAAGATTAGATATTTGTTTCTATTGACATTGCAACTATGTTCCTTCAAATTCATTGTTGTTGGTGTTGTTACCTCAACGAAATATTACTCTCTTAACTTTCGTTTCTATCTGGATAAACATTCTTCAAAAGTTTAAATTAAGCGTAATATTTTTGTTGCCTAGATTTTTGCGTATGTTTGTTATACATATTACTGGAAACGACCGAATATTCAAATATCCGAAATTTATTGAACTGTTAAACTTAAAAAAATACAGTTTGATTTTAAAACCTGCAATCTATATACATTTAAAGCTATCGGACGATGAAACACTTTCCTCTGCCCGAATTCACACAAACCGCTTTCATACTATCATACAATGCTATTATAGTACAAGGGAAATAAGCCGTTGAAGGAAATTTTGTTTTGTATACAACGTTTTAATGAAATATTTTGTTGTGCTATATAGCAATAATTATATCGCAAGGCTAATGACACTGCCTAAATGTTCTGTACGCATCATTGGACATTTTTATGCATTGTACCTACCACTGATTATTCATTCAATTATATGTGCCGTACATTTACTGTCAGCCCTAAAACTGGTGTCAAATTAAATAACTTCAAAAGCATAAATAATATAATATTTGCAAGTAATATTACTTAATCTTAAAGGGGCACTCCCTACAGCTAGCAGATTATATTCTCGAAACATAGATTGTGTTCAATGAACGTAAAATGATAAAAATAAATACAATTTCAAAGAAGAACCTATGGCGAAAAATGCCTCATTTTACCACAATTAATCAATATAGAGGCTTTCTGTAATAAATCGCATCCACCCATAAATTGAACAACAACAACTCTACATAGATTATTGAATGAATTACGGTACTGAGGTATATTTTAAACCGCAGATTTTATCGATAATGACTGAGTATGCACAGCTGAAACTTTTAGGTTAATATAATACTTCCAAAGATTTTATTATTTATGTTTTGGGGGTTATCTAGTTTGGCATCAGTTATAGGGTATGTCCCTTTAAACTTTAACCGATACATTCATTAAAGGGGCATACCCCATAACTGATGTCAAACTAAATAACCTCCAAAACATGAAAAGTGAAAGGTCAAGGTCACAGTAGCTCAACAATGCTATTTCAATTTGTTAGGTATATAGTTTATGAAGAGTAAATGATCAGTATCGTTTTTGGGGTCACGAGGATAAACGACAAAGTCGCAGTGACACTGGGTTTAAAATTACTCAAAAACCCTTTGATCGAGTGTCTTCAAATTTGCAAGGAGTATTGCTTATCAGAATATGATGACCCCTCAGCAGTTTCTTGCGTTGAAGTAACTTCGGGTAGAGGGGGCATATGTGTTTTATAAAGTTACATCTCTTATTAGAAAAGTTTCAATTTTATTTAGTGTATGTTATATCTTTTTATAAGCAGTACTTCAACGTTCAAACAGGTAACCATAATGTCGTGCCAATATTTCCTACAAACCGTCGAAAATCTTAGCATCAACTTATAGCTAGTAGGAACTTTGTTAGAAATTTCGAAATCATTTAACTCCCTTATTCTTTATCAAAAATTGTTTTCAAATTTTAAACAACATTTTATCAATTGAAAGGTCTATATTTCAATATCAAAACAAAAAAACAAAAACACAAACACACACACACACACACACACACACGCACACACACACGACACACACACACACAATCATGCACACACACACAAACACACCTACATTAGTACCTGTTTTAAATATTAAAAAAAGAAACTTAAAGGTATGTATTAAAACTAGAATTTCTGATTCCCCTTCAGAATCGACAACTACTTCTCCTGCCATAACAGCTACGTCCACTAGTTCTGTGACTACACTTTTGACTGATACTAATGCAGCAACAAGTACGTTAACTAGTACAGCGACTACAGTTTTGATAACGTCTTCAACACTCGCAGATTCGTCAAAAGCTTCGTCAACAACATTCCTGACAACTAGTTCTAGTACAATAGCTGCGTCAAGTGATGCGATAAGTACTTCAGATACGTCGGTCTTAACAACCTCTCTTATCCAATCTACTACCACTTCAACCACAACACTACCCGAGACAAGTACTCCTAAGAATGCACTAATTCAGAGTACTTCTACACCATCATCTATAGCAACTACTCCTGAAACTACAATTTCGGCAACTTCTTCGATACCTACAGCAACGTACATAAGTTCTGTATTTACATTCTCGACTGATAGTACTGCAACAACAAGTAAGTTCAGTAGTGCAGCGACTTCAGTTTTCTCAACGTCTTCAACACTTGCAGCTTCGTCAACAGCTTCGTCAACAACGTTCCTGACAACTAGTCCTAGTACAACAGCGGCGTCAAGTGCTGCGACAAGTACTTCAGATACTTCGGTCTTTTCAACCTCAATTATCCCATCTACTACCACTTCGACCACAACACTACCCGAGACAAGTACTCCTACAGGTGGACTTACTCAGAGTACTTCTACACCATCATCTATAGCAACTACTCCTGAAACTACAATTTCGGCAACTTCTTCGATACCTACAGCATCGTACATTAGTTCTGTATCTACATTCTCGACTGATAGTACTGCAACAACAAGTAAGTTCAGTAGTGCAGCGACTTCAGTTTTGTCAACGTCTTCAACACTTGCAGCTTCGTCAACAGCTTCGTCAACAACGTTCCTGACAACTAGTCCTAGTACAACAGCGGCGTCAAGTGCTGCGACAAGTACTTCAGATACTTCGGTCTTTACAACCTCTCTTATCCCATCTACTACCACTTCAACTTCAACACTACCCGAGACCAGTACTCCTTCAAGTGCACTTATTCAGAGTACTTCTACAGCATCATTTATAGCATCAACTCCTGGAACTACAATTTCGGTAACTTCTTCGACACCGACAGCAACGCCCACTAGTTTTGTGACTACATCTTCGACTGATATTACTGCAACAACAAGTACGTTAAGTAGTGCAGCGACTTCAGTTTTGTCAACGTCTTCAACACTTGCAGCTTCGTCAACTGCTTCGACAACAATATTCCTGACAACTAGTCCTAGTACAACGGCTGCGTCAATTGCTACGACAAGTACTTCAGATACTTCGGTCTTAACAACCTCACTTATCCAATCTACTACCACTTCGACCACAACACTACCGGGGACAAGTACTCCTACAAGTGGACTTACTCAGAGTACTTCTACACCATCATCTATAGCAACTACTCCTGAAACTACAATTTCGGCAACTTCTTCGATACCTACAGCAACGTACATAAGTTCTGTGACTACATTCTCGACTGATACTACTGCAACAACAAGTACGTTAAGTAGTGCAGCGACTTCAGTTTTGTCAACGTCTTCAACACTTTTAGTTTCGTCAACTGCTTCGTCAACAACATTCCTGACAACTAGTCCTAGTACAACAGCGGCGTCAAGTGCTGCGACAAGTACTTCAGATACTTCGGTCTTTTCAACCTCTCTTATCCCATCAACTACCACTTCAGTCACAACAGTACCCGAGACCAGTACTCCTACAAGTGCACGTATTCAGAGTACTTCTACACCATCATCTATAGTAACAACTCCTGGAACTACAATAACGGCAACGTCTTCGGTACTTACAGCAACGTCCGTTAGTTCTGTGACTACATTCTCGACTGATACTACTGCAACAACAAGTACGTTAAGTAGTGCAGCGACTTCAGTTTTGACAACATCTACAACACTTGCAGCTTCGCCAACAGTTTCGTCAACAATATTCCTAACAAATAGTCTTAGTACATCACCGGCGTCAAGGGCTGCGACAAGTACTTCAGATACTTCGGTTTTAACAGCCTCACTTATCCAATCTACTACCACTTCAACCACAACACTATCGTGGACAAGTACTCCTACAAGTGGACTTACTCAGAGTTCTTCTACACCATCATCTATAGCAACTACTCCTGAAACTACAATTTCGGCAACTTCTTCGATACCTACAGCAAGGTACATTAGTTCTGTGACTACATTCTCAATTGTTACTACTGCAACAACAAGTATGTTAAGTAGTGCAGCGACTTCAGATTTGTCAACGTCTTCAACACTTGCAGCTTCGTCAACAGCTTCGTCAACAACATTCCTGACAACTAGTCCTAGTACAACAGCGGCGTCAAGTGCTGCGACAAGTACTTCAGATATTTCAGTCTTTACAACATCTCTTATCCAATATACAACCACTTCAACTTCAACACTACTCGAGACCAGTACTCCTACAAGTGCACTTATTCAGAGTACTTCTACAGCATCATCTATAGCATCAACTCTTGGAACTACAATTTCGGTAATTTCTTCGACACCAACAGCAACGCCCACTAGTTCTGTGACTACATATTCGACTGATACTACTGCAACAACAAGTACGTTAAGTAGTGCAGCGACTTCAGTTTTGTCAACGTCTTCAACACTTGCAGCTTCGTCAACCGCTTCGTCAACAATATTCCTGACAACTAGTCCTAGTACAACAGCGGCGTCAAGTGCTGCGACAAGTACTTCAGATACTTCGGTCTTAACAACCTCACTTATCCCATCTACTACCACTTCAATCACAACACTACCGGGGACAAGTACTCCTACAAGTGGACTTACTCAGAGTACTTCTACACCATCATCTATAGCAACTACTCCTGAAACTACAATTTCGGTAATTTCTTCGACACCGACAGCAACGCCCACTAGTTCTGTGATCACATATTCGACTGATACTACTGCAACAACAAGTAAGTTAAGTAGTGCAGCGACTTCAGTTTTCTCAACGTCTTCAACACTTGCAGCTTCATCAACTGCTTCGTCAACAACATTCCTGACAACTAGTCCTAGTACAACAGCGGCGTCAAGTACTGCGACAAGTACTTCAGATACTTCGGTCTTTACAACCTCTCTTATCCCATCTACTACCACTTCGACCACAACACTACTGGAGACCAGTACTCCTACCAATGCACTTATTCAGAGTACTTCTACAGCATCATCTGTAGCATCAACTTCTGGAACTACAATTTCGTTAATTTTTCCGACACCGACAGCAACGCCCGATAGTTCTGTGACTATATTCTCGACTGATATTACTGGAACAACAAGTACGTTAAGTAGTGCAGCGACTTCAATTTTGTCAACGCCTTCAACACTTGCAGCTTCGTCAATAGCTTCGTCAACAATATTCCTGACAACCAGTCCCAGTACAACGGCTGCGTCAAGTGCTGCGAAAAGTACTTCAGATACTTCGGTCTTAACAACCTCACTTATCCAATCTACTACCACTTCGACCACAACACTACCGGGGACAAGTACTCCTACAAGTGGACTTACTCAGAGTACTTCTACACCATCATCTATAGCAACTTCTCCTGAAACTACAATTTCGGCAACTTCTTCGATACCTACAGCAACGTACATAAGTTCTGTGACTACATTCTCGACTGTTACTTCTGCAACAACAAGTAAGTTAAGTAGTGCAGCGACTTCAGTTTTGTCAACGTCTTCAACACTTGCAGCTTCGTCAACAGCTTCGTCAACAACATTCCTGACAACTAGTCCTAGTACAACAGCGGCGTCAAGTGCTGCGACAAGTACTTCAGATACTTCGGTCTTTACAACCTCTCTTATCCCATCTACTACCACTTCAACTTTAACACTACCCGAGACCGATACTCCTACAAGTGCAGTTATTCAGAGTACTTCTACAGCATCATCTGTAGCATCAACTCCTGGAAGTACAATTTCGGTAATTTCTTCGACACCGACAGCAGCGCCCGATAGTTCTGGGACTACATATTCGATTGATATTACTGCAACAACAAGTACGTTAAGTAGTGCAGCGACTTCAGTTTTGTCAACGTCTTCAACACTTGCAGCTTCGTCAATAGCTTCGCCAACAATATTCCTGACAACCAGTCCTAGTACAACGGCTGCGTCAAGTGCAGCCACAAGTACTTCAGATACTTCGGTCTTTACAACCTCTCTTATCCCATCTATTACCACTTCAAGTTTAACACTACCCGAGACAAGTACTCCTACAAGTGCACTTATTCAGAGTACTTCTACAGCATCATCTGTAGCATCAACTCCTGGAACTACAATTTCGGTAATTTCTTCGACACCGACAGCAACGCCCACTAGTTCTGAGACTACATATTCGACTGATACTACTGCATTAACAAGTACGTTAAGTAGTGCAGCGACTTCAGTTTTGTCAACGTCTTCAACACTTGCAGCTTCGTCAACAGCTTCGTCAACAACATTCCTCACAACCAGTCCTAGTACAACAGCGGCGTCAAGTGCTGCAACAAGTACTTCAGATACTTCGGTCTTTACAACCTCTCTTATCCAATCTACTACCACTTCAACTTCAACAATACCCGAGACAAGTACTCCTTCAAGTGCACTTATTCAGAGTACTTCTACAGCATCATCTATAGCATCAACTCCTGGAACTACAATTTCGGTAATTTCTTCGACACCGACAGCAACGCCCACTAGTTCTGTGACTACATATTCGACTGATACTACTGCAACAACAAGTACGTTAAGTAGTGCAGCGACTTCAGTTTTGACAACGTCTTCAACACTTGCAGCTTCGTCAACAGCTTCGTCAATAATATTCCTGACAACCAGTCCTAGTACAACGGCTGCGTCAAGTGCTTCGACATGTACTTCAGATACTTCGGTCTTAACAACCTCACTTATCCAATCTACTACCACTTCGACCACAACACTACCGGGGACAAGTACTCCTACAAGTGGACTTACTCAGAGTACTTCTACACCATCATCTATAGCAACAACTCCTAAAACTACAATTTCGGCAACTTCTTCGGTACTTACAGCAACGTACATAAGTTCTGTGACTACATTCTCGACTGATACTACTGGAACAAGAAGTAAGTTAAATAGTGCAGCGACTTCAGTTTTGTCAACGTCTTCAACACTTGCAGCTTCGTCAACAGCTTCGTCAACAACATTCCTGACAACTAGTCCTGGTACAACAGCGGCGTCAAGGGCTGCGACAAGTACTTCAAATACTTCGGACTTTACAACCTCTCTTATCCCATCTACTACCACTTCAACTTCAACACTACCCGAGACCAGTACTCCTACAAGCGGACTTACTGAGAGTAGTTCTACAGCATCATCTGTAGCATCAACTCCTGGAAGTACAATTTCGGTAATTTCTTCGAGACCGACAGCAACGCCCCCTAGTTCTGTGACTACATATTCGACTGATATTACTGCAACAACAAGTACGTTAAGTAGTGCAGCGACTTCAGTTTTGTCAACGTCTTCAACACTTGCAGCTTCGTCAACAGCTTCGACAACAATATTCCGGATAACCAGTCCTAGTACAACGGCTGCGTCAAGTGCTGCGACAAGTACTTCAGATACTTCGTTCTTAACAACCTCCATTATCCCATCTACTACAACTTCGACCACAACACTACCGGGGACAAGTACTCCTACAAGTGGAGTTACTCAGGGTAATTCCACACCATCATCTATAGCAACAAGTCCTGAAACTACAATTTCAGCAATTTCTTCGATACCTACAGCAACGTACATAAGTTCTGTGACTACATTCTCGACTGATACTACTGCAACAACAAGTAAGTTAAGTAGTGCAGCGACTTCAGTTTTGTCAACGTCTTCAACACTTGCAGCTTCGTCAACAGCTTCGTCAACATTATTCCGGACAACTAGTCTTAGTACAACGGCTGCGTCAAGTGCTGTGACAAGTACTTCAGATACTTCGGTCTTTACAACCTCACTTATCCAATCTACTACCACTTCGACCACAACACTACCGGGGACAAGTACTCCTACAAGTGGACTTACTCAGAGTACTTCTACACCATCATCTATAGCAACAAGTCCTGAAACTACAATTTCGGCAACTTCTTCGATACCTACAGCAACGTACATAAGTTCTGTGACTACATTCTCGACTGATACTACTGCAACAACAAGTAAGTTAAGTAGTGCAGCGACTTCAGTTTTGTCAACGTCTTCAACACTTGCAGCTTCGTCAACAGCTTCGACAACAATATTCGTGACAACCAGTCCTAGTACAACGGCTGCGTCAAGTGCTGCGTCAAGTACTTCAGATACTTCTGTCTTAACGACCTCAATTATCCAATCTACTACCACTTCGACCACAACACTACCGGGGACAAGTACTCCTACAAGTGGACTTACTCAGAGTACTTCTACACCATCATCTATAGCAACAACTCCTGGAACTACAATTTCGGCAACTTCTTCGATACCTACAGCAACGTACATTAGTTCTGTGACTACATTCTCGACTGATACTACTTTAACAACAAGTACGTTAAGTAGTGCAGCGACTTCAGTTTTGTCAACGTCTTCAACACTTGCAGCTTCGTCAACAGCTTCGTCAACAATATTCCTGACAACTAGTCCTAGTACAACGGCTGCGTCAAGTGCTGCGACAAGTACTTCAGATACATCGGTCTTAACAACCTCACTTATCCAATCTACTACCACTTCGACCACAACACTACCGGGGACAAGTACTCCTACAAGTGGACTTACTCAGAGTACTTCTACACCATCATCTATAGCAACTACTCCTGAAACTACAATTTCGGCAACTTCTTCGATACCTACAGCAACGTACATAAGTTCTGTGACTACATTCTCGACTGATACTTCTGCAACAACAAGTAAGTTAAGTAGTGCAGCGACTTCAGTTTTGTCAACGTCTTCAACACTTGCAGCTTCGTCAACTGCTTCGTCAACAACATTCCTGACAACTAGTCCTAGTACAACAGCGGCGTCAAGTGCTGCGACAAGTACTTCAGATACTTCGGTCTTTACAACCTCACTTATCCCATTTACTACCACTTCAACTTTAACACTACCCGAGACCAGAACTCCTACAAGTGCACTTATTCAGAGTACTTCTACAGCATTATCTGTAGCATCAACTCCTGGAAGTACAATTTCGGTAATTTCTTCGACACCGACAGCAACGCCCGATAGTTCTGTGACTACATATTCGACTGATATTACTGCAACAACAAGTACGTTAAGTAGTGCAGCTACTTCAGTTTTGTCAACGTCTTCAACACTTGCAGCTTCGTCAACAGCTTCGTCAACAGCTTCGTCAACAACATTCCTGACAACTAGTCCTAGTACAACAGCGGCGTCAAGTGCTGCGACAAGTACTTCAGATACTTCGGTCTTTACAACCTCACTTATCCCATCTACTACCACTTCAACTTTAACACTACCCGAGACCAGAACTCCTACAAGTGCACTTATTCAGAGTACTTCTACAGCATCATCTGTAGCATCAACTCCTGGAACTACAATTTCGGTAATTTCTTCGACACCGACAGCAACGTACATTAGTTCTGTGACTACATTCTCGACTGATACTACTGCAACAACAAGTACGTTAGGTAGTGCAGCGACTTCAGTTTTGTCAACGTCTTCAACACTTGCAGCTTCGTCAACAGCTTCGTCAACAACATTCCTGACAACTAGTCCTAGTACAACGGCTGCGTCAAGTGCTGCGACAAGTACTTCAGATACTTCGGTCTTAACAACCTCACTTATCCAATCTACTACCACTTCGACCACAACACTACCGGGGACAAGTACTCCTACAAGTGGACTTACTCAGAGTACTTCTACACCATCATCTATAGCAACAACTCCTGAAACTACAATTTCGGCAACTTCTTCGATACCTACAGCAACGTACATTAGTTCTATGACTACATTCTCGACTGATACTACTGCAACAACAAGTAAGTTAAGTAGTGCAGCGACTTCAGTTTTGTCAACGTCTTCAACACTTGCAGCTTCGTCAACAGCTTCGTCAACAATATTCCTGACAACTAGTCCTAGTACAACGGCTGCGTCAAGTGCTGCGACAAGTACTTCAGATACTTCGGTCTTAACAACCTCACTTATCCAATCTACTACCACTTCGACCACAACACTATCGGGGACAAGTACTCCTACAAGTGGACTTACTCAGAGTACTTCTACACCATCATCTATAGCAACTACTCCTGAAACTACAATTTCGGCAACTTCTTCGATACCTACAGCAACGTACATTAGTTCTGTGACTACATTCTCGACTGATACTACTGCAACAACAAGTAAGTTAAGTAGTGCAGCGACTTCAGTTTTGTCAACGTCTTCAACACTTGCAGCTTCGTCAACTGCTTCGTCAACAACATTCCTGACAACTAGTCCTAGTACAACAGCGGCGTCAAGTGCTGCGATAAGTTCTTCAGATACTTCGGTCTTAACAACCTCACTTATCCAATCTACTACCACTTCGACCACAACACTACCGGGGACAAGTACTCCTACAAGTGGACTTACTCAGAGTTCTTCTACACCATCATCTATAGCAACTACTCCTGAAACTACAATTTCGGCAACTTCTTCGATACCTACAGCAACGTACATTAGTTCTGTGACTACATTCTCGACTGATACTTCTGCAAGAACAAGTAAGTTAAGTAGTGCAGCGACTTCAGTTTTGTCAACGTCTTCAACACTTGCAGCTTCTTCAACTGCTTCGTCAACAACATTCCTGACAACTAGTCCTAGTACAACAGCGGCGTCAAGTGCTGCGACAAGTACTTCAGATACTTCGGTCTTTACAACCTCACTTATCCCATCTACTACCAGTTCAACTTTAACACTACCCGAGACCAGAACTCCTACAAGTGCACTTATTCAGAGTACTTCTACAGCATCATCTGTAGCATCAACTCCTGGAAGTACAATTTCGGTAATTTCTTCGACACCGACAGCAACGCCCGATAGTTCTGTGACTACATATTCGACTGATATTACTGCAACAACAAGTACGTTAAGTAGTGCAGCGACTTCAGTTTTGTCAACGTCTTCAACACTTGCAGCTTCGTCAACAGCTTCGTCAACAATATTCCTGACAACTAGTCCTAGTACAACGGCTGCGTCAAGTGCTGCGACAAGTACTTCAAATACTTCGGTCTTAACAACCTCACTTATCCAATCTACTACCACTTCGACCACAACACTACCGGGGACAAGTACTCCTACAAGTGGACTTACTCAGAGTACTTCTACACCATCATCTATAGCAACAACTGCTGGAACTACAATTTCGGCAACTTCTTCGATACCTACAGCAACGTACATAAGTTCTGTGACTACATTCTCGACTGATACTACTGCAACAACAAGTACGTTAAGTAGTGCAGCGACTTCAGTTTTGTCAACGTCTTCAACACTTGCAGCTCCGTCAACAGCTTCGTCAACAATATTCCTGACAACTAGTCCTAGTACAACAGCGGCGTCAAGTGCTGCGACAAGTACTTCAGATACTTCGGTCTTAACAACCTCACTTATCCAATCTACTACCACTTCGACCACAACACTACCGGGGACAAGTACTCCTACAAGTGGACTTACTCAGAGTACTTCTACACCATCATCTATAGCAACTACTCCTGAAACTACAATTTCGGCAACTTCTTCGATACCTACAGCAACGTACATTAGTTCTGTGACTACATTCTCGACTGATACTACTGCAACAACAAGTAAGTTAAGTAGTGCAGCGACTTCAGTTTTGTCAACGTCTTCAACACTTGCAGCTTCGTCAACTGCTTCGTCAACAACATTCCTGACAACTAGTCCTAGTACAACGGCTGCGTCAAGTGCTGCGACAAGTACTTCAGATACATCGGTCTTAACAACCTCACTTATCCCATCTACTACCACTTCAACTTTAACACTACCTGAGACCAGAACTCCTACAAGTGCACTTATTCAGAGTACTTCTACAGCATCATCTGTAGCATCAACTCCTGAAACTACAATTTCGGTAATTTCTTCGACACCGACAGCAACGTACATAAGTTCTGTGACTACATTCTCGACTGATACTACTGCAACAACAAGTAAGTTAAGTAGTGCAGCGACTTCAGTTTTGTCAACGTCTTCAACACTTGCAGCTTCGTCAACAGCTTCGTCAACACTATTCCTGACAACTAGTCCTAGTACAACGGCTGCGTCAAGTGCTGCGACAAGTAATTCAGATACTTCGGTCTTAACAACCTCACTTATCCAATCTACTACCACTTCGACCACAACACTACCGGGGACAAGTTCTCCTACAAGTGGACTTACTCAGAGTACTTCTACACCATCATCTATAGCAACAACTCCTGAAACTACAATTTCGGCAACTTCTTCGATACCTACAGCAACGTACATTAGTTCTGTGACTACATTCTCGACTGATACTACTGCAACAACAAGTAAGTTAAGTAGTGCAGCGACTTCAGTTTTGTCAACGTCTTCAACACTTGCAGCTTCGTCAACAGCTTCGTCAACAACATTCCTGACAACTAGTCCTAGTACAACGGCTGCGTCAAGTGCTGCGACAAGTACTTCAGATACTTCGGTCTTAACAACCTCACTTATCCAATCTACTACCACTTCGATCACAACACGGCCGGGGACAAGTACTCCTACAAGTGGACTTACTCAGAGTACTTCTACGCCATCATCTATAGCAACAACTCCTGGAACTACAATTTCGGCAACTTCTTCGATACCTACAGCAACGTACATAAGTTCTATGACTACATTCTCGACTGATACTACTGCAACAACAAGTACGTTAAGTAGTGCAGCGACTTCAGTTTTGTCAACGTCTTCAACACTTGCAGCTTCGTCAACAGCTTCGTCAACACTATTCCTGACAACTAGTCCTAGTACAACGGCTGCGTCAAGTGCTGCGACAAGTACTTCAGATACTTCGGTCTTAACAACCTCACATATCCAATCTACTACCACTTCGACCACAACACTACCGGGGACAAGTACTCCTACAAGTGGACTTACTCAGAGTACTTCTACACCATCATCTATAGCAACAACTCCTGGAACTACAATTTCGGCAACTTCTTCGATACCTACAGCAACGTACATAATTTCTGTGTCTACATTCTCGACTGATATTACTGCAACAACAAGTACGTTAAGTAGTGCAGCGACTTCAGTTTTGTCAACGTCTTCAACACTTGCAGCTTCGTCAACTGCTTCGACAACAATATTCCTGACAACTAGTCCTAGTACAACGGCTGCGTCAAGTGCTGCGACAAGTACTTCAGATACTTCGGTCTTAACAACCTCACTTATCCAATCTACTACCACTTCGACCACAACACTACCGGGGACAAGTACTCCTACAAGTGGACTTACTCAGAGTACTTCTACACCATCATCTATAGCAACTACTCCTGAAACTACAATTTCGGCAACTTCTTCGATACCTACAGCAACGTACATTAGTTCTGTGACTACATTCTCGACTGATACTACTGCAACAACAAGTAAGTTAAGTAGTGCAGCGACTTCAGTTTTGTCAACGTCTTCAACACTTGCAGCTTCGTCAACTGCTTCGTCAACAACATTCCTGACAACTAGTCCTAGTACAACAGCGGCGTCAAGTGCTGCGACAAGTACTTCAGATACTTCGGTCTTAACAACCTCACTTATCCCATCTACTACCACTTCAACTTTAACACTACCCGAGACCAGAACTCCTACAAGTGCACTTATTCAGAGTACTTCTACAGCATCATCTGTAGCATCAACTCCTGGAAGTACAATTTCGGTAATTTCTTCGACACCGACAGCAACGCCCGATAAGTTCTGTGACTACATTTTCGACTGATACTACTGCAACAACAAGTACGTTAAGTAGTGCAGCGACTTCAGTTTTGTCAACGTCTTCAACACTTGCAGCTTCGTCAACAGCTTCGTCAACAGCTTCGTCAACAACATTCCTGACAACTAGTCCTAGTACAACGGCTGCGTCAAGTGCTGCGACAAGTACTTCAGATACTTCGGTCTTAACAACCTCACTTATCCAATCTACTACCACTTCGACCACAACACTACCGGGGACAAGTTCTCCTACAAGTGGACTTACTCAGAGTACTTCTACACCATCATCTATAGCAACAACTCCTGAAACTACAATTTCGGCAACTTCTTCGATACCTACAGCAACGTACATTAGTTCTGTGACTACATTCTCGACTGATACTACTGCAACAACAAGTACGTTAAGTAGTGCAGCGACTTCAGTTTTGTCAACGTCTTCAACACTTGCAGCTTCGTCAACAGCTTCGACAACAATATTCCTGACAACTAGTCCTAGTACAACGGCTGCGTCAAGTGCTGCGACAAGTACTTCAGATACTTCGGTCTTAACAACCTCACTTATCCAATCTACTACCACTTCGACCACAACACTACCGGGGACAAGTACTCCTACAAGTGGACTTACTCAGAGTACTTCTACACCATCATCTATAGCAACAACTCCTGAAACTACAATTTCGGCAACTTCTTCGATACCTACAGCAACGTACATTAGTTCTGTGACTACATTCTCGACTGATACTACTGCAACAACAAGTACGTTAAGTAGTGCAGCGACTTCAGTTTTGTCAACGTCTTCAACACTTGCAGCTTCGTCAACAGCTTCGTCAACAACATTCCTGACAACTAGTCCTAGTACAACGGCTGCGTCAAGTGCTGCGACAAGTACTTCAGATACTTCGGTCTTAACAACCTCACTTATCCAATCTACTACCACTTCGACCACAACACTACCGGGGACAAGTACTCCTACAAGTGGACTTACTCAGAGTACTTCTACACCATCATCTATAGCAACAACTCCTGGAACTACAATTTCGGCAACTTCTTCGATACCTACAGCAACGTACATAAGTTCTGTGACTACATTCTCGACTGATACTACTGCAACAACAAGTAAGTTAAGTAGTGCAGCGACTTCAGTTTTGTCAACGTCTTCAACACTTGCAGCTTCGTCAACAGCTTCGTCAACAATATTCCTGACAACTAGTCCTAGTACAACGGCTGCGTCAAGTGCTGCGACAAGTACTTCAGATACTTCGGTCTTAACAACCTCACTTATCCAATCTACTACCACTTCGACCACAACACTACCGGGGACAAGTACTCCTACAAGTGGACTTACTCAGAGTACTTCTACACCATCATCTATAGCAACTACTCCTGAAACTACAATTTCGGCAACTTCTTCGATACCTACAGCAACGTACATTAGTTCTGTGACTACATTCTCGACTGATACTACTGCAACAACAAGTAAGTTAAGTAGTGCAGCGACTTCAGTTTTGTCAACGTCTTCAACACTTGCAGCTTCGTCAACTGCTTCGTCAACAACATTCCTGACAACTAGTCCTAGTACAACAGCGGCGTCAAGTGCTGCGACAAGTACTTCAGATACTTCGGTCTTAACAACCTCACATATCCAATCTACTACCACTTCAACTATAACACTACCGGGGACAAGTACTCCTACAAGTGGACTTATTCAGAGTACTTCTACACCATCATCTATAGCAACAACTCCTGGAACTACAATTTCGGTAACTTCTTCGATACCGTCAGCAACGCACATAATTTCTGTGACTACATATTCGACTGATATTACTGCAACAACAAGTACGTTAAGTAGTGCAGCGACTTCAGTTTTGTCAACGTCTTCAACACTTGCAGCTTCGTCAACAGCTTCGTCAACAATATTCCGGACAACGAGTCCTAGTACAACGGCTGCGTCAAGTGCTGCGACAAGTACTTCAGATACTTCGGTCTTAACAACCTCACTTATCCAATCTACTACCACTTCGACCACAACACTACCGGGGACAAGTACTCCTACAAGTGGACTTACTCAGAGTACTTCTACACCATCATCTATAGCAAGTACTCCTGAAACTACAATTTCGGCAACTTCTTCGATACCTACAGCAACGTACATTAGTTCTGTGACTACATTCTCGACTGATACTTCTGCAACAACAAGTAAGTTAAGTAGTGCAGCGACTTCAGTTTTGTCAACGTCTTCAACACTTGCAGCTTCGTCAACGCTTCGTCAACAACATCCTGACAACTAGTACTAGTACAACAACGGCGTCAAGTGCTGCGACAAGTACTTCAGATACTTCGGTCTTAACAACCTCACTATCCCATCTACTACCACTTCAACTTTAACACTACCCGAGACCAGAACTCCTACAAGGCACTTATTCAGAGTACTTCTACAGCATCATCTGTAGCATCAACTCCTGGAACTACAATTTCGGTAATTTCTTCGACACCGTCAGCAACGCCCGATAGTTCTGTGACTACATATTCGATTGATATTACTGCAACAACAAGTACGTTAAGTAGTGCAGCGACTTCAGTTTTGTCAACGTCTTCAACACTTGCAGCTTCGTCAACAGCTTCGACAACAATATTCCTGACAACCAGTCCTAGTACAACGGCTGCGTCAAGTGCTGCGACAAGTACTTCAGATACTTCGGTCTTAACGACCTCAATTATCCCATCTACTACCACTTCGACCACAACACTACCGGGGACAAGTACTCCTACAAGTGGACTTACTCAGGGTACTTCTACACCATCATCTATAGCAACAAGTCCTGAAACTACAATTTCGGCAACTTCTTCGATACCTACAGCAACGTACATTAGTTCTGTGACTACATTCTCGACTGACACTACTGCAACAACAAGTACGTTAAGTAGTGCAGCGACTTCAGTGTTAACAACGTCTTCAACACTTGCAGCTTCGTCAACAGCTTCGTCAACATTATTCCTGACAACTAGTCCTAGTACAACGGTTGCGTCAAGTGCTGCGACAAGTACTTCAGATACTTCGGTCTTAACAACCTCACTTATCCAATCTACTACCACTTCGACCACAACACTACCGGGGAGAAGTACTCCTACAAGTGGACTTATTCAGAGTACTTCTACACCATCATCTATAGCATCAACTCCTGGAACTACAATTTTGGTAATTTCTTCGACACCGACAGCAACGCCCACTAGTTCTGTGACTACATATTCGACTGTTACTACTTTAACAACAAGTACGTTAAGTAGTGCAGCGACTTCAGTTTTAACAACGTCTTCAACACTTGCAGTTTCGTCAACAGCTTCGTCAACAATATTCCTGACAACCAGTCCTAGTACAACGGCTGCGTCAAGTGCTGCGTCAAGTACTTCAAATACTTCGGTCTTACTGGGCACAAGTACTCCTACAAGTGGACTTATTCAGAGTACTTCTACACCATCATCTATAACAACTACTCCTGAAACTACAATTTCGGCAACTTCTTCGATACCTACAGCAACGTACATTAGTTCTGTGACTACATTCTCGACTGATACTTCTGCAACAACAAGTAAGTTAAGTAGTGCAGCGACTTCAGTTTTGTCAACGTCTTCAACACTTGCAGCTTCGTCAACTGCTTCGTCAACAACATTCCTGGCAACTAGTCCTAGTACAACAGCGGCGTCAAGTGCTGCGACAAGTACTTCAGATACTTCGGTCTTTACAACCTCACTTATCCCATCTACTACCACTTCAACTTTAACACTACCCGAGACCAGAACTCCTACAAGTGCACTTATTCAGAGTACTTCTACAGCATCATCTGTAGCATCAACTCCTGGAAGTACAATTTCGGTAATTTCTTCGACACCGTCAGCAACGCCCGATAGTTCTGCGACTACATATTCGACTGATATTACTGCACTAACAAGTACGTTAAGTAGTGCAGCGACTTCAGTTTTGTCAACGTCTTCAACACTTGCAGCTTCGTCAACAGCTTCGTCAACAATATTCCTGACAACTAGTCCTAGTACAACGGTTGCGTCAAGTGCTGCGACAAGTACTTCAGATACTTCGGTCTTAACAACCTCACTTATCCAATCTACTACCACTTCGACCACAACACTACCGGGGACAAGTATTCCTACAAGTGGACTTACTCAGAGTACTTCTACGCCATCATCTATAGCACCAACTCCTGGAACTACAATTTCGGCAACTTCTTCGATACCTACAGCAACGTACATTAGTTCTGTGACTACATTCTCGACTGATACTACTGCAACAACAAGTACGTTAAGTAGTGCAGCGACTTCAGTTTTGTCAACGTCTTCAGCACTTGCAGCTTCGTCAACAGCTTCGACAACAATATTCCTGACAACCAGTCCTAGTACAACGGCTGCGTCAAGTGCTGCGACAAGTACTTCAGATACTTCGGTCTTAACGACCTCAATTATCCCATCTACTACCACTTCGACCACAACACTACCGGGGACAAGTACTCCTACAAGTGGACTTACTCAGGGTACTTCTACACCATCATCTATAGCAACAAGTCCTGAAACTACAATTTCGGCAACTTCTTCGATACCTACAGCAACGTACATTAGTTCTGTGACTACATTCTCGACTGACACTACTGCAACAACAAGTACGTTAAGTAGTGCAGCGACTTCAGTGTTAACAACGTCTTCAACACTTGCAGCTTCGTCAACAGCTTCGTCAACATTATTCCTGACAACTAGTCCTAGTACAACGGCTGCGTCAAGTGCTGCGACAAGTACTTCAGATACTTCGGTCTTTACAACCTCTCTTATCCTATCTACTACCACTTCGACCACAACACTACCGGGGACAAGTACTCCTACAAGTGGACTTATTCAGAGTACTTCTACACCATCATCTATAGCATCAACTCCTGGAACTACAATTTTGGTAATTTCTTCGACAACGACAGCAACGCCCACTAGTTCTGTGACTACATATTCGACTGTTACTACTTTAACAACAAGTACGTTAAGTAGTGCAGCGACTTCAGTTTTAACAACGTCTTCAACACTTGCAGTTTCGTCAACAGCTTCGTCAACAATATTCCTGACAACCAGTCCTAGTACAACGGCTGCGTCAAGTGCTGCGTCAAGTACTTCAGATACTTCGGTCTTACTGGGGACAAGTACTCCTACAAGTGGACTTATTCAGAGTACTTCTACACCATCATCTATAACAACTACTCCTGAAACTACAATTTCGGCAACTTCTTCGATACCTACAGCAACGTATATAAGTTTTGTGACTACATTCTCGACTGATACTACTGCAACAACAAGTACGTTAAGTAGTGCAGCGACTTCAGTGTTAGCAACGTCTTCAACACTTGCAGCTTCGTCAACAGCTTCGTCAACAATATTCCTGACAACTAGTCCTAGTACAATGGCTGCGTCAAGTGCTGCGTCAAGTACTTCAGATACTTCGGTCTTAACGACCTCAATTATCCCATCTTCTACCACTTCGACCACAACACTACCGGGGACAAGTACTCCTACAAGTGGACTTACTCAGAGTACTTCTACACCATTATCTATAGCAACAACTCCTGAAACTACAATTTCGGCAACTTCTTCGATACCTACAGCAACGTACATTAGTTCTGTGACTACATTCTCGACTGATACTTCTGCAACAACAAGTAAGTTAAGTAGTGCAGCGACTTCAGTTTTGTCAACGTCTTCAACACTTGCAGCTTCGTCAACTGCTTCGTCAACGACATTCCTGACAACTAGTCCTAGTACAACAGCGGCGTCAAGTGCTGCGTCAAGTACTTCAGATACTTCGGTCTTTACAACCTCTCTTATCCAATCTACTACCACTTTAACTTTAACACTACCCGAGACAAGTACTCCTACAAGTGGACTTATTCAGAGTACTTCTACAGCATCATCTGTAGCATCAACTCCTGGAAGTACAATTTCGGTAATTTCTTCGACACCGTCAGCAACGCCCGATAGTTCTGTGACTACATCTTCGACTGATATTACTGCAACAACAAGTACGCTAAGTAGTGCAGCGACTTCAGTTTTGTCAACGTCTTCAACACTTGCAGCTTCGTCAACAGCTTCGTCAACAATATTCCTGACAACTAGTCCTAGTACAACGGCTGCGTCAAGTGCTGCGACAAGTACTTCAGATACTTCGGTTTTAACAACCTCACTTATCCAATCTACTACCACTTCGACCACAATACTACCGGGGACAAGTACTCCTACAACTGCACTTATTCAGAGTACTTCTACAGCATCATCTATAGCATCAACTCCTGGAACTACAATTTCGGTAGTTTCTTCGACACCGACAGCAACGCCCACTAGTTTTGTGACTACATATTCGACTGATACTACTTCAACAACAAGTACGTTAAGTAGTGCAGCGACTTCAGTTTTAAGAACGTCTTCAACAATTGCATCTTCGTCAACTGCTTCGTCAACAATATTCCTGACAACTAGTTCTAGTACAACACCGGCGTCAAGTGCTGCGACAAGTACTTCAGATACTTCGGTCTTTACAACCTCTATTATCCAATCTACTACCACTTCAACTTCAACACTCCTCGAGACCAGTACTCCTACAAGTGCACTTATTCAGAGTACTTCTACACCATCATCTATAGCATCAACATCTGGAACTACAATTTCGGTAATTTCTTCGACACCGACACGAACGCCCACTAGTTCTGTGACTACATATTCGACTGATACTACTGCAACAACAAGTACGTTAAGTAGTGCAGCGACTTCAGTTTTGTCAACGTCTTCAACACTTGCAGCTTCGTCAACTGCTTCGTCAACAACATTCCTGACAGCTAGTCCTAGTACAACAGCGGCGTCAAGTGCTGCGACAAGTACTTCAGATACTTCGGTCTTAACAACCTCACTTATCCAATCTACTACCACTTCAACTTCAACACTACTGGAGACCAGTACTCCTACAAGTGGACTTACTCAGAGTACTTCTACACCATCATCTGTAGCATCAACTCCTGGAAATACAATTTCGGTGATTTCTTCGACACCGACAGCAACGCCAGATAGTTCTGTGACTACATATTCGACTGATATTACTGCAACAACAAGTACGTTAAGTAGTGCAGCGACTTCAGTTTTGTCAACGTCTTCAACACTTGCAGCTTCGTCAACAGCTTTTTCAACAATATTCCTGACAACTAGTCCTAGTACATTGGCTGCGTCAAGTGCTGCGACAAGTACTTCAGATACTTCGGTCTTGACAACCTCACTTATCCAATCTACTACCACTTCGACCACAACACTACCGGGGACAAGTACTCCTACAAGTGGACTTTCTACACCATCATCTATAGTAACTACTCCTGAAACTACAATTTCGGCAACTTCTTCGATACCTACAGCAACGCCCACTAGTTCTGTGACTACATTCTCGACTGATACTACTGCAACAACAAGTACTTTAAGTAGTGCAGCGACTTCAGTTTTAACAACGTCCTCAACACTTACAGCTTCATCAACAGCTTCGTCAACAATATTCCTGACAACTAGTCCTGGTACAACAGCGGCGTCAAGTGCTGCTACAAGTACTTCAGATACTTCGGTGTTTACAAAATCTATTATCCAATCTACTACCACTTCAACTTCAACACTACCCGAGACCAGTACTCCTACAAGTGCACTTATTCAGAGTACTTCTACAGCATCATCTGTAGCATCAACTCCTGGAACTACAATTTCGGTAATTTCTTCGACACTTACAGCAACGCCCGATAGTTCTGTGACTACAAATTCGACTGATACTACTGCAACAACAAGTACGTTAAGTAGTGCAGCGACTTCAGTTTTATCAACGTCTTCAACACTTGCAGCTTCGTCAATAGCTTCGTCAACTATATTCCTGACAACTAGTCCTAGTACTACAACTGCGTCAAGTGCTGCGACAAGTATTTCAGATATTTCGGTCTTAACAACCTCACTTATCCCATCTACTACCATTTCGACCACAACACTACAGGGGATAAGTACTCCTACAAGTGGACTTACTCAGAGTACTTCTACACCATCATCTATAGCAACTACTCCTGAAACTACAATTTCGGCAACTTCTTCGATACCTACAGCAACATACATTAGTTCTGTGACTACATTCTTTACTGTTACTACTGCAACAGCAAGTAAGTTAAGTAGTGCAGCGACTTCAGTTTTGTCAACGTCTTCAACACTTGCAGCTTCGTCAACTGCTTCGTCAACGACATTCCTGACAACTAGTCCTAGTACAACAGCGGCGTCAAGTGCTGCGACAAGTACTTCAGATACTTCGGTCTTTACAACCTCTCTTATCCTATCTACTACCACTTCAACTTCAACACTACTGGAGATCAGTACTCCTACAAGTGGACTTATTCAGAGTACTTCTACACCATCATCTGTAGCATCAACTCCTGGAACTACAATTTCGGTAATTTCTTCGACACCGACAGCAACGCCCGGTAGTTCTGTGACTACATATTCGACTGATACTACTGCAACAACAAGTACGTTAAGTAGTGCAGCGACTTCAGTTTTGTCAACGTCTTCAACACTTGCAGCTTCGTCAACAGCTTCGTCAACAATATTCCTGACAACTAGTCCTAGTACAACGGCTGCGTCAAGTGCTGCGACAAGTACTTCAGATAATTCGGTCTTAACAACCTCACTTATCCAATCTACTACCACTTCGACCACAACACTACCGGGGACAAGTACTCCTACAAGTGGACTTACTCAGAGTACTTCTACACCATCATCTATAGCAACAACTCCTGGAACTACAATTTCGGTAATTTCTACGACACCGACATCAACGCCCACTAGTTCTGTGACTACATTTTCGACTGATACTGCTGCAACAACAAGTACGTTAAGTAGTGCAGCGACTTCAGTTTTACCAACGTCTTCAACGGTTGCGGCTTCGGCAACTGCTTCGTCAACAACATTCCTGTTAACTAGTCATAGTGCAACAGCAGATTCAAGTGCTGCGACAACTATTTCAGATACTTCTGTCTTTACAACCTCTCTTATCCAATCTATTACCACTTCAACCACAACACTGCCCGAGAGAAGTACTCCTACAAGTGCACTTACTCAGAGTACTTCTACATCATCAACTCCCGTAACTTCTTCGACACCGACAGCAACGCCGACTAGTTTTGTGACTTTATTTTCGACTGGTTCCCCTACAATAACAAGTAAATTTAGTAGTACAGCGACTTCAGTTTTGACAACTGCTTCAACACTTGTAGCGTCGTCAACTGCTTCGTCACCAGCATTTATTACAATTAGTCCTAGTACAACAGCTGCGTCAAGTGCTACGACAAGTACTTCAGATACTTTGGTCTTTACAACTTCTCTTATCCCATTTACTACCACTTCAACCCCAACACTGCCCGAGACAAGTACTCCTACGAGTGTACTTACTCAGAGTACTTCTTCACCATCATTTATAGCAACAACTCCTGGAACTACAATTTCGGCAAGTTCTTCGACAACGACTGCAACGCCCACTAGTTCTGTGACTTCATTTTCGACTGGTTCCTTTACAACAACAAGTACGTTAAGTAGTGCAGCGTCTTCAGTTTTGACAAAGTCTTTAACACTTGCAGCTTCGTCAACTGCTATGTTAACAACATTTATGACAACTAGTCGTAGTACAACAGATGCGTCAAGTGCTGCGACAAGTACTTCTGGTACTTCAATCTTTACAACCTCTCTTAACCCGTCTACTACGACTTCAACCAGAACACTACTCGCGACAAGTACTCCTACTTTTACAGCTTCCGCAATAGAGTCAACAACTGTGACGGTAACTACACCTGCAACAACGACAACTCCTGCAACAACCACGACAACTACTGCACCAACAAGATCAGGTTTGATATATATATTTTTTTTTGCCTTTTTGCTTTTTTCAATTTTTCAATATTTTTTGTATCCAACTTTCATTATCACAGAGAGGTCTGGAAAATATTGTACTTTCTGCAAGATTTGTTATTTAACCCTTATCTCCTCTTTCATTTTATAGTGGTTTTATTTTTTGTTTCACTAAAACATAAGTGACTTAACTATGTCAATGAAGGAGTCATGGAGATATACGACAACAAATAGGTGTAAAATAAATATTAATTTCTAAACTTCTAATTTGCAGCTCATCGTGAAAACATTCTGATATCTATTCAGTCAATCTTAAAAAAAATGACAACCTCTTTACCACAAGGGGAGCTTCATCCTCTTTCTCGTGATCCGTTCCTAAGGTTTCGCCTTGTTTTACACAGCTTTGAAATATAAGTACTTGATATGCGAGCGTATCATGCATAGCATGAATATTAACATATAATTTAAATAGCGCATATTAAGTATTCATATATAGCATATATATGGCATGTCATGTACATCATTATGTGTAATATAATCAGTTTTCCAACCTCAACATCTATTTGACCGTAGTATTTTTCATGGTAGAAAAAGTGTTGACATGTTTACGTTATAATATGCACCGACAATGGACAGCTGTTTATCCGGTAAATTTTATTTAAGTTAACGCCTTCCAATGGCGCATTTGAGGTATTCTTGCCATGTCCCGTGAATTGGCCGTCCATCTGTCTGTTCTGTAACACCGTTTACTTTTTGTACATCCTTTTGGTTTATTATTCTCCCCAAATGGGGAATCGTATAGTCGCCGGTTTGTCCTTCTTTCCGTCCATATTTTCCGGAGCATAACTCGAAAGGTATTGAAAGAATTGAATTGATACATCACACAATGATAGTGGTCATTGAGAGTAAGTGCAGTGACAAAGAACCATAAATCTAGTTGACCCCGTTGTTGAATGACCCCCCTTTTATGTAAAAAGCTTGTCCGAAGAGTAACTTGAAAAATACATAAGGGATTGATTTATTACTTTACACATTAATAGAAGTCATTGGGAGGAAGTGCAGTGACTACTAACCATAATTAAAGTTTACCCCATTTTTGAATTATCTCCCTTTATGTATTATGCTTGTCTGGAGCATAACTCAAAGGGTATTTAAGGTATTAACTTGATACTACATACTTTAATAGAAAACATTAAGACACAGAGCAGTGATAAAAAACATAGCTCTCGCTCAATCCGTTGTTGAATTATGTTCCCTTATGCAATAGGCTTTCCCGGAACATAGCTCCAAAAGTATGTCAGGAATTGAGTTTATATTTCACACAGAGGTAGTCTAAGAGGACATTAAGAGGAAGTGCAGTTATGAAAAACTATAACTCTTGCCGACCCAATTTTAATTACATCCCTTTATATTGTATGACATCATGCTTGTCTGATACATAATGCCAAAACCATAAACCCGATTTACTTGCTATTAGACATAGTGGTAGAAGCGATTTAGATGAAGTGCAGTGTCTAATAATCTTAACTCTACCTTGTCTCCTTTGTATGATCGCACTTTATCATGCCAAATTAAACTTTTAGGGAATGTTGCTCAAACCCCGTTTAACAGATTCACTTGATATTTAGTACAATGAAAGAGGATATTAAAAAAAAGTGTACTGTTTCAGATTCATAACTTTGTTCATAACTTCATATGGACCTATGATTGAATTACGTCCCTTTATGATTTTCTTTGTTTTGCTTGTCTACATTTACAATTTTTTGTAAGTGAATTGAAACTTGTTTTCTATCTGTAGTCTGAAGTTTTCATTTGCAAGAACTTATTTGCTGTTCCTCCGAAATTTTCGGGGAGCATCCATCAACATCTATCGATGCTCTTGTTTATTTGTCTTTTGATTTGTACGGGCGAATTATCTATGATTTGGCAAGACCGAATCTTCTATGAAAGCCATGTGTTTTACATTTGACTTATTTACAATTTGACTCTCACGAAACTAGTTCAAAGATATTGCACCTGTAACAAGGTTGTGTAACCGTCTATATATACTATGGTATACATTCAAGGCTACACTCCGATCAAGGAGCCAACTTCGAATCGGAAATAATGAAATAACTTTGTAAAATTACCAACATAAAAAAATCTCATACAACTGTCTACCACCCACAATGTAACTCAGGTCCAGAGCGATTTAATCGCACCCTTCTTGAAATGTTAGGAACTCTGGAAAACTCTCAAAAAGGCGATTGGAAAAAATACTTATAAACAGCTTAGATACAGGTGTCCAACACTGCAATCCTTAATACTAACAAGAAGAAAGCTTCTCTCACCTATTTACCAACAAATTCATTAACCAGGGACTCCAAACATAACTACCAAATCTCAGATGAGATGCCAGCACATCTACCTGCTTCAACTTTCATGAACCGCGAATCACGTGACCGAAAACGGCGGGAAACAGTGAGCGACAATCAGTCCAAGGGAGACAACAAGTGCAAGAACAAGGAAATAAAATATAGACGGTTACACAATCTTGTTACACACTTCCCGGCTCTGGGAAATCACGTCCCGTCATTGTCTTTTCAAATGTCAAAACACATAAAAGAATTACTATTAAACAACACAATGAAATAACTAACTGCAGAGATAATACTATAGTCAAACCTGTGTGTAGACACCCTACATGGTGAGTTTTATACGTTCACCGTGTCAGTCAGTGAATGATACTTCGTATTTTACATTTTACCGTCCTCGAAACATGGATGCTTGCAGTTTTATAAAAAAGGAAGTCGACAGGAATGTTCCTGCGAACAAGGGTGAAAAAGTCGTTCTGATTTACAGAGACTTTGATACACGTATTCTCGTGTATATTTCTCTACTTGTGTAGCTTGGGGCAATGATATGAAATAAGGCACTGCCTAGAATGGGGATTTATCCACACACCTAAACATGTGCATGTTGTGAAGCCGATTGTACTGGTAGGGCATCTGGAGAAGAAATAGTGGCGCGTGCCAAGTATCTCCTAGTACTGGCTGTCTGGATGTTTTCGTGATAAAACAAGAGGCCCAAATGGGTCAGTATCGCTCTATCATCGACTGACTTGACTGCTTTTAGTACGTTAATAACAGGTCACTATAACATTGACCTACTGACTCCTCAAAACGTAAGGATAATCAACTCATAAAACTAGTCGTCCTAAGAAGTCTCATCGAAATTGCTGTTAATAATTAGATCTTAAAATATTGAGACGAAATGATTTTCAAAGCTCCGGTCACTGTATCCTTGACCTTTGACCCCAAAACTAATGGGGATCATCTACATGTTGCAGGCAACCATCTGAACAAGTGTGATGAAAGTTGAATGAAATTGTGAGTTGTGGAGTGTTATCAATGAAAGGCTAACGGAGGTCACTGCGCTTGACCTTTCACCCTCAAAACAATAGGGATCATCCTCATTCCTTCTGAGTAAATTGAGAATTATGACCTGAAGAACGATATCAAGGAAATGCTTTTGAAGGTCACTGTGTCCTTGACCTTTAGGGATCAATTTTTAGTTGCAGGTTACATTCTGAGCAAGTTTCATGAAAGCCAAATTAAAATTGTGACCTGTAGAGTGTTATCAAGAAAATGTTTAAGACAGACAACCGCATCTGAACCAGAGTCTCCTTATAGCTAGATATGTATCAAGCACCATACTATAGGCATTGGTTGCGGTGACAATCTGAGCTATCTGACTTCTAACTCTGGCAGCAATCCGGTGTTTTCTTATAAAAAAAATTATATTTATCATGCCATCACTCTGACAACTGTCTGTTAAAGTCTGTCTCAGAACAGCAAGTCAGTGACATGAGAACAACTTTCCTTGTTAAAACCTATGTTAAAGTCCGAGGACAACATATTTTTCAAGTTTCCCTACTTTTTGCCGGACTACTTTCACAATGTTTATATTATTAGCATATCTATTTGCATAACATTTTTCACATTTTCTACATATCAAATATAAATCAATTCGTTTCAAAACTAAAACAGTCAATATAAATTAAACATGTAAATTTCAGCACAAAAAAACTACAACAACAAATCTAAAAAGTAAACAAAACACTGTACACTGTACAGCCAATAACGGTTGAGGAAATTGACAAACCGGCCAGCTGGTGTTGGGTCACCACATTCCATTATCAACACGTGGTTGAAATAAGTTCACTATTCAATTCAGGATGAGATTCATGGATGAGCATTATCATTTGATAAATGATCAAAGCTTTATTCCCAATTATCTTACTTGTTGTATCTCACGGTTCTGAAACCAAGTGTTGTAACTAATGTGAGTATTCACTGCTCGATCTCGATCTAGTAATATTTTTTCTCTCCAATTTTATCAAATAAACAGCTAGTAGGACGTTGTTGTTGTTATTGATTAACAAAATAAGCAGATGACAGGAAGTACGTCATTGCACGCGCGTTAGCTGTGACTTATCTGTCTGATAAAGTAACTCAGAATCCTTTCTTGCGCCATGAAATCTGCAAGCACGCATGCGCGCAAAAAACTACTTTCACGGCGTCCATGTTGTGAAAAAACGGAAGTCATAAAAAATAATTGCCTTAGTCAATGCAAATAACGCAAAGTCGAATAAGTAAACACGGGCATTACCGTCTCGGGGATTTCCCCTATAAGTGAACAAAAAGAAATCAGCAATGGGAATAACGTATCAACATCACGACATGCAATATAACTGATTGGCGGAGACTATGATAGCCGAAGTGTCAGTAACTCTAAATCTTTTTATTATACAAACCAGAAAATTGATCTCTCTATAAAACATGGTAACAGCGTGTTTTGTTTTCGATTTGCACGGTAGTCCTTTTGGCAAATCAAAATATGTTTCAAAATATTGATAGTCAAAAGCTGAGGGAGCTTCATCAGAAACGAGTCTGAGTTTTATCTGCCTTTAACTTAGACGCCGAATTTCACCAACTTAAGTTTTTGCCTCAGCGTATTATTTGTCTCTTGATTCGTTTTGGCAGAACGAACCAAACAGTGTGACTTTTTTTGGACTCTATTTGGACTTTATTTGTGTTCTACACAAAAAATCTCTAAAACATCTGATATCTTCATGCTCAAAATAGTTCTATTAAGGACATGAGAATATTTCGTGATACATTTGAGCTTACATTTATACCATTCATTACAGCAAATAGTATATTGGCTAACTACATACATTTACGTCGTATATATAGGCCTATGATTGGTTTCAAAGTCGATCGCTGGCTTTTTTATCAAAACGAACCAGCTAGACTACTGACGTTGTGTAGCGTGTAACCGTAGAGAAAACTTATGCAACAATGTAAAACGAGTACTTCTAATAGGCAGAAAATACAAAGATAACATGGAACTTTTCTCGGGATACTTCGCCTATAGTTTTAATACATTTAAGAAAAACAATTATAAACAAGGATTCTTATCCTTATTATTTCAAACTAATTGGCAATATCTCAAAGAAATTAAAACACTTTAAACCTCAAATAATTCTTCACTATTATTTTGATAAGCCCTAATGATATTTCAGAATATCAATTTTCCCTTTTTATAGCTTCTACTTCTCGTATCCAAACATTCAAAACAACCCTATCTACGAAAACTTCATAGCTATATATTTCAACTGTGAAATATCTCTATAATTCTCAATTCAAACACCAAACGTTGCCCAAGAGGTTTTACTGAAGTAGCAATATATTTTTAATGTCAGATATCAGAGATTTCTGAGCATCCGCAAATATTACCACTTCTTCGATCTGACACTTACAACGACAACCACAAGACTGACTCTCAAACACTATTCTCTTTCCATAGCTTTTACTTCTCATCCCAAACATTCAAAACAACCCTATCTCAGAAAACATCACATCAGTAAATATTATAGCCACACGACTCACTTTCAATTTTGATTTGATTTGAAGCAAATTTTATACATGTCCGTCCATTTATAAGAGCAACTATGTTTGCTTGTATTTGTGGATGAGACCTAGGACTTTCAAATTTTTTTTTTTTTTTTTTGAGAAATTTTTAAAGGGCCGCCCAAAAGAGCACTTGGCGAGCCGTTTATATAATAGACACTGGAATGCTCCGCCACCAAATCTCACAATTGCTTTTGATTGGCCAGAAAATAGAACATTTTATGGGCTACCATTTTCAAAGAGCGCCTTTCGATCCTTTATGATTTTATGAGCGTCTTTTGCCTGTGACCAAAATTCATATAAAACATGACAAAACATACACAAATATATCTAAAGTATATACGCTCAGACAGTTCTTTTGAAATAACTGCTTAATTACAAAAATACTTACAATATAAAGATACCTAGGCATGCTAGGATACTAAGAGAACGTCAATCTTTTTGTTTTATCGTTTTCCGTACAAATGGCAGAGGAACTTCAAAGGGAGATAATTATGTCAAGACTTTATACCATTTAACTGACTAAGTATCCGTCACAGTTGTTTGGAGAAGTGACCGTGCGAAAACCTATAGAGTTAGAGATATGTGTTGCTGGGTTAAAAAAATTATGCTGACTGTAGAATTAACGTAACATTAAGTGGTCAGGAAGTGGCAAGACACTCAAATTATAACACAAAATCAATATTGTAAATGTAGTCCAGTAGAGTCTACTTTCCTCATAATAAACCGCGTTACTAATTTCATTAAAATCCTTTGATCACTCGAAATATACTCATAATATAGTTATTTGAATACACCGATAGACTGATATAACTGTTTTCTCTCTTATCTTAAACAATGATGGCACATGCCTTTTTCAGCACTTCTACAATAATAAGTGTTTTCAGTAAGCCTTTCAATACTGCTTGGAGACGTATTTCTGGACAGGTCCTATTTCCGGACACCCCCATTTTAAGCTATATTTTACGTGTTGTTTTGTACCGTGCTTTGTTCGCGACATGTACGAGGGGCATTCGAAAGGTTTCAGGAAAACTGCCATATCTTTGTTATCAAACAGCATAGTGTGACAAAACGTTCGACCGTAGATACTTTAAAGTATATTATCTACTATATTGGCATTTTTCAAGGAACTTAATGTAAAGCGCGTTCTGTGGTCACTATAGCAACGTCATGTTATCGTGAGCGGAACAGCTTCAGTATAACACCTATACTTCTTACACAAGCAGTTTCCAGAACTTGCTATGGAAAAATTGTCTTATGTTTTTATCATTTATGAAAATTATTCTGCAAACCTACAAAGCTTTTCTCATTTGTGTAGTAGTGAAGGAAAATGATTTGAAAGGTTCTGTTTGCATTTCCGTGTCATTCATGCAGCAGGTATTCAACGTCTTCTAAATGTCCTGACGCCGTTGGCGAACAGCCTGATCCAAGATTGTCTTCTGCATTATTTGTAGGTTGAGTGAGTGAGTGTTGTCAACACTGTACGGTTATATTGTACCGTTTTACTTATTGGTAAGGTACGTGTAAAGGTGGGTGATAGGTATAGACGTAAGTCTAAAATGTGTTATATTTTGTTGTACAGTCTATTTTCGTTAAAGGAATGTACTTCCATACAAACTTTACGGGGTAATATGTTGTCACACACGCCCAGTGCGTTTTGAACAGTTATTGATAACTCCGTGAATTTGCCCCGCTCTTGACGACAACACGTTGCTAAAGCGACTGTAGAACTTACATTTATAGAGAACAACTTTATCAATTTAATATAATTTACAAAACATATATAACTCGAAAGTTGAAGCATTCCCTGCGAGTAACGTACCTGTTGGAATAATTCCGTTGACATACCACGGATTTTTTTATAATTCGATAAAGCACTAAAATCCATACATTTGTTTGATTCTTTTAAGCTGAATATGAAACCTGGTGTAACTATTACGGACATTTTTACATTCGGAGAGAATGTGTACTCGGGCATACATAGTAGCTGCTGGAATTTACTGCCCCTCTTGTGTGAATATCTTTTTAAAATGAATAAACGTTTAAAATGACATTTATTTAGGGCTGTCAATCAGCCGTTTTTCGAATTCGGCCCTATTCTTCCTCCAAAATAGTGTG
>JAFMSR010000016.1:42328856-42341467 GCA_022818135.1 Saxidomus purpurata
CTAAAACATCTGATATCTTCATGCTCAAAATAGTTCTATCAAGGACATGAAAATATTTCGTGATACATTTGAGCTTACATTTATACCAATAATTACAGCAAATAGTATATTGGCTAACTACATACATTTACGTCGTTTATATAGGCCTATGATTGGTTTCAAAGTCGATGGCTGGCATTTTTATCAAAACGAACCAGCTAGGCTACTGACGTTGTGTAGCGTGTAACCGTAGAGAAAACTTATGCAACAATGTAAAACGAGTACTTCTAATATGCAGAAAATACAAAGATAACATGGAACTTTCGCCTATAGTTTTAATACATTTCAGAAAAACAATTATAAACAAGGATTCTTATCCTTATTATTTCAAACTAATTGACAATATCTCAAAGAAATTAAAACACTTTAAACCTCAAATAATTCTTTACTATTATTTTGATAAGCCCTAATGATTTTTCAGAATATCAATTTTCCCTTTTTATAGCTTCAGTAGTAGGGAAAGTAGGCTCCAAAATCCCTCACGGGAGGGAAAACAGTCCAAATCTTAAAGTACATTGTGAGGGAAAACAGTCCAAAAAAAAACAAAAATAATATCAAACAGGGAATGCCACGTACCAAAAACGCAGCCTCCCCAAAACGAGCCCCACAGCACCCAGAAGTGCACACCACCAACACACACACACACACACACACACACACACACACACACACACACACACACATACACACACACACACACACACACACAACACACACACACACATACAATCATGTACACACACATACATACACTACCAACACACACAAGCATACAAAGCAAAATCACGAGGACAAAACGAACAATTAAAGGAACACAGTGGGGCACCGCCTTGGAACGGTCAGTGGCAAAAACACCACTGGGGAGCTTAAATCGGCTTATGGTGCGCACCCAACCTCACTCTTACCCCCACCATATTCCAAAGTCACAGGACAGTGTAAATAAATGTAATCCCTGCTAGGTGAATCTCTAACACACGCAATGGAAACAAAAGGCATGGTATGTAAAACACAAAATTGCTCGTGTATAAATATATAAAAGCAAACCTTGAGAACCAAAAAACGTATGTACTCAATGCCTTTGCAGAAGGCAGAGCACCAAGAGAAACACCCTTAAGGGCCCGACGAAACAGGCCAGAGGACAGAAATCAAAACAGTTTCGTCCCATTGGGATTTAAAAACTGCCCATCACAGAGTCCTCCCCCTCTTCCGTCAGAAACAATCAAAGAGGGAAGCATAGCGTCCAACTGTAAACGGGTTGAACACCAAAAATGCGGTGTGTCTCAAAACAGTTGGGTCGTAACCTCTTTTAACAAAACGTTTTATAATTTTAGCAAATACAGTTGGAAAATTGCTGTGACCCAAAATCTTACGAAGTTTGTAAACCACATCCCCATAAAAATCGGGTTTTTAAAAACCTTCTCGCAGAAGAGTCTTTAGATTACTATTGAATTTCAAAACCAAATCAGAATTACGATAGTAAAATTTAGCAAAATATTTACGCAATTTGTAATAACGGTAGCCCTGTTGAAGAAGTCGTAAAACGCATCGGGTCGTAAAGTGAATTGGTGCTTAAAGTAGATTATATACATAGGGACGTGAAGCACACCGTGACAGACTTTATGGTTTAAATGACACCCACATGGAGCGTAATGTTAAAATATTTGCTTTATAATGTTACATGTCTCATACCATCCACTACAATAAAAACAAAAATAATATCAAACAGGGAATGCCACATACCAAAAACGCAGCCTCCCCAAAACGAGCCCCATAGCACCCAGAAGTGCACACCACCAACACACACACACACACACAACACACACGCACACACAATCATGTACACACACATACATACACTACCAACACACACTAGCATACAAAGCAAACACACGAGGACAAAACGAACAATTAAAGGAACACAGTGGGGCACCGCCTTGGAACGGTCAGTGGCAAAAACACCACTGGGGAGCTTAAACCGGTTTATGGTGCGCACCCAACCTCACTCTTACCCCCACCATGTTCCAAAGTAACAGGACAGTGTAAATAAAAGTAATCCCTGCTAGGTGAATCTCTAACACACGCAATGGAAACAAAAGGCATGGTATGTAAAACACAAAAATGCTCGTGTATAAATATATAAAAAGCAAACCTTGAGAACCAAAAAACGTATGTACTCAATGCCTTTGCAGAAGGCAGAGCACCAAGAGAAACACCCTTAAGGGCCCGACGAAACAGGCCAGAGGACAGAAATCAAAACAGTTTCGTCCCAGTGGGATTTAAAAACTGCCCATCACAGAGTCCTCCCCCTCTTCCGTCAGACACAATCAAAGAGGGAAGCATAGCGTCCAACTGTAAACGGGTTGAACACCAAACATGCGGTGTGTCTCAAAACAGTTACAATTGGTCAGATAGTCAGTTGTCATCTTGCAATAGAGTTCTAGGTTTGAATGCTTTATTTTGCACTACGTTATTCGTTTAACACAACAAATGGATAATAGTTTAAAGACTAAAGACAAATATCATTATAATTATGAGGAAAGATAATGAGGAACACTTAAATACGTTAGAAAATCAGTTGCAAAATGAAAATACGTCTGTTCGTTAAACATAAGCTTAATAAATATCGAATTCAAATCACGCGCCAGTAATCATTTATAACAGTAATAATAATAATAACATCTTTATTTAACGAAGGATGCACATTTAGATACATATAAACAATACACATACCTAATATTTCAATGTGGCCTTCTACAACAATAAAAAAATATATATATACTGAATTATCAATATCATTAACCTAACAGAAAAAATAATAGTGTGATAATTTTCAATTAGACTTTGACAAACACTTCACATTAATCTTATATACATTCATACACATCACATATAAACTTCTTTGTTCAGAAATATTTGAAAATGTACAAAGTATTGTAGGATGTTTTACTGAAAACATCATAATGATCATATCTATGGACGACTTAATTGTGTTTTTGCAACAAATATTTTTTGTAATTTCTCTTAAATAAAATTAGAGATGGAAGAGATCGAATATTCGTAGGTATGTTATTCCATGTGGAATAAGAAAAGCTAGCTTTTAGATAATTAGTGCTTATTCTTGGTAAAACTATTTTTTTGTCAGAAATGGAGCGTAGATTATATGTATTATTGCTGGAAAAGGTTATTAAATTTAGTATATACTCAGGGGCAAGGTGATGTTCAGCTTTATATACTAATATAGCCATATGGTACATATATCTATCAGAAAACGACAACCATCGTATATCATTTTTTATACCTATGGTATTGGTTGGTAATTGTTTATATTTTACCTGTCGTAAAGCTCTAGATTGCAATTTATTCATTTTATTCAGTCAGTGAACCACTTCTATCTCCTCTATTACACAGAAGGTTAGCTAATATGTTAATATACATACATACATACAATAGTTTTTATAGCAGATTTATATTCTGTTTTGCTTTTACAGTATTTATTACATATGTGATATTTATTTATTTAGATTTGATTTAAAACTTTTAGCATATCCTTAGAACAACGTTTTTACAAATACACAAAGATGAACGCCTAAATAATTCTTTTATAGTGCAATAAGTGTAAAATGTAATGCAACATCGATATTGTATGTTTTGCTTCCTAACTTATGTTAAAGAATTTATAATGTGTATAAGCTGTGGTATTTTTTATTTTGAGCTATATAATGTAAGGTCGCATTATTTAGCATTTCAACTTATGCCTTTTATGAAGCCTGATTAGTTACTATATGTGTAAATGTTAAAGATTGGTTTGAACAAGTTCCCTGTAATGATAATATGTATGTAGATATCAATCCCTGGAGAACAGGAGGTGAAATTTTAAAACCTGTTTATGTTTAATCATTCAAACTGTATTGCCAAACAGGAGGGAAAATCACTTTTACCACATTCATTTACACAGAGTCATTGTTTGTAACATGAGGAATTTACTTAAGTAACAGAGAAATTTACTGAAAACTTAAACCGTTGTTGGATTTAAGTAAACATTAACATTATAAATGGAAACAAAAGTAGAAACTTTCATATTTCAGTGCACAAAATGTGGTTATTACTTTTTGTTTTGGAGAAACCTTTTGCATCATTTTCGAGTATGGCATACACAGGATTATTATTCCAACAAATGCGTATGCTGTGAAGAAATATTTCAGGAAAGAAGAACATTTTTGAGTCATCTTAAACATAATCTAGGGACAAAACTGATGTAGAGCGGAGGACCTTAGAAGCTATAAAAATATAAGCATTATAAATAAATATAATATTACAATACTTTGATTTGATCGACATCTCAGTTACCAATTGGTATTGGAAGAGTTAAGACATAATTTTAAAAGGCGATGGATATATTTAGAAAACCCATTAAATCAAGGAAGGGGACCTTTAAGAGGAAATCGATCTCGTGACAGAAGAGATCCTTGGTCCGAAATGTATATACGCATGGTCATACCGTCGGCACAGACGACAGCTATAGCAAAGAGCATGTTAGAACGTCAGTCACCTAGGACTTTGCCTGAACTTGAGCGAACGAAAACGGTGCGAAAAACGCCCAAGCGAAAAAACTCTGGAGGGACACCAGGAAGGAAAGGCACTAAAAAGCCCCAAAAGGAGGTTGAACAATACACCTATAAATTCTGATACTATCACTACTATTGGACCGATACTTAAGTGACTGCACAACTGACTCCTCCTCATTCATGGAGAAATCGTCGACAGCGATGATTCAGTGTGATATTTGTTTGAAAAGTTTTGGAAGACGGGATAATATGTTACGTCATAAAAAGAGTGCACATTCGAATGAGGATTCTAACGACGATTCTGTGTCGGAAATTTCTGAACGTGAGGACATTTTTGGGTCTAACGATGACGTTGAAATGTCTGGAAGTGATGAATCAGACGATGGCTCCAACCGTGCTTTGGATGTTGATCCTTGGCATGATATTATAGTCGAGTTCTCGTATCCAAACATTCAAAACAACCCTATCTCCGAAAACTTCATAGCTATATATTTCAACTGTGAAATATCTCTATAATTCTGAATTCAAACACCAAACGTTGCCCAAGAGGTTTTACTGAAGTAGCAATATATTTTTAATGTCATATATCTGAGATTTCTGAGCATCCGCAAATATTACCACTTCTTCGATCTGACACTTGCAACGACAACCACAAGACTGACTCTCAAACACTATTCTCTTTCCATAGCTTTTACTTCTCATCCCAAACATTCAAAACAACCCTATCTCAGAAAACATCGCATCAGTAAGTATTAAAGCCACACTTTGATTTGATTTGAAGCAATGTCCGTCCATTTATAAGAGCAACTATGTTAGCTTGTATTTGTGGATGAGACCTAGGACTTTCAAACACTGGGCGAGCCGTTTATATACTAGACAGAATCTCCGCACCAAATCTCACACTTGCTTTTGATTGGCCAATAAACATTTTACTACCATTTTCAAACAGCGCCTTTCGATCCTTTATGATTTTATGAGCGTCTTTTGCCTGTGACCAAAATTCATCTAAAACATGACAAGACATACACAAATATATCTAAAGTATATACGCTCAGACAGTTCTTTTGAAATAACTGCTTAATTACCAAAATACTTACAATATAAAGATACCTAGGCATGCTAGGATACTAAGAGAACGTCAATCTTTTTGTTTTATCGTTTTCCGTACAAATGGCGGAGGAACTTCAAAGGGAGATAATTATGTCAAGACTATATACCATTTAACTGACTAAGTATCCGTCACAGTTGTTTGGAGAAGTGACCGTGCGAAAACCTATAGAGTAAGAGATATGTGTTGCTTGGTTAAAAAAAGTTATGTTGACTGTAGAATTAACGTAACATTAAGTGGTCAGGAAGTGGCAAGACACTAAAATTATAACACAAAATCAATATTGTAAATGTAGTCCAGTAGAGTCTACTTTCCTCATAATAAACCGCGTTACTAATTTCATTAAAATCCTTTGATCACTCGAAATATACTCATAAAAAGTTATTTGAATACACCGATAGACTAATATAACTGTTTTCTCTCTTATCTTAAACAATGATGGCACATGCCTTTTTCAGCACTTCTACAAGAATAAGTGTTTTCAGTAAGCGTTTCAATACTGCTTGGGGACGTAATTCTGGACAGGTCCTATTTCCGGACACCCCCATTTTAAGCTATATTTTACGTGTTGTTTTGTACCGTGCTTTGTTCGCGATATGTACGAGGGGCATTCGAAAGGTTTCAGGAAAACTGCCATATCTTTGTTATCAAACAGCATAGTGTGACAAAACGTTCGACCGTAGATACTTTAAAGTATATTATCTACTATATTGGCATTTTTCAAGGAACTTAATGTAAAGCGCGTTCTGTGGTCACTATAGCAACGTCATGTTATCGTGAGCGAAACAGCTTCAGTATAACACCTATACTTCTATATTTTGCATTTATGAAAACTATTCTGCAAACCTAAAAGCTTTTCTCATTTGTGAAGTAGTGAAGGAAAATGATTTGAAATGTTCTATTTGCATTTCCGTGTCATTCATGCAGCAGGTATCCAACGTCTTCTAAATGTCCTGACGCCGTTGGCGAACAGCCTGATCCAAGATTGTCTTCTGCATTATTTGTAGGGTGAGTGAGTGAGTGTTGTCAACACTATACGGTTATATTGTACCGTTTTACTTTTTGGTAAGGTACGTGTAAAGGTGGGTTATAGGTATAGACCTAAGTCTATATATTTTGTTGTACCGTCTATTTTCGTTAAAGGAATATACTTCCATACAAACTTTACGGGGTAATATGTTGTCACACATGTCATTCTATGCTAAAGTTTTATCATTTTCCCTCCTTGAAAATAACGTATTACCCCCCCCCCCTCACCCCCCACACGCCCAGTGCGTTTTGAACAGTTATTGATAACGCCGTGAATTTGCCCCGCTCTTGACGACAAGACGTTGCTATAGCGACTGCAGAACTTACATTTATAGAGAACAACTTTATCAATTTAATATAATTTACAAAACATCTATGACTCGAAGGTTGAAGAATTCCCTGCGAGTTACGTACCTGTTGGAATAATTCCGTTGACATACCACGAATTTTTTTATAGGTCGATGAAGCACTCAAATCCATACATTTGTTTGATTCTTTTAAGCTGAATATGAAACCTGGTGTAACTGTTACGGACATTTTTACATTCGGAAAGAATGTGTACTCGGGCATACATAGTAGCTGTTGGAATTTACTTCCCCTCTTGCGTGAATATCTTTTTAAAATGAATAAACGTTTAAAATGACATTTATTTAGGGCTGTCAATCAGCCGTTTTTCGAATTTCGGCCCTATTCTCCCTCCAAAATAGTGTGCTCAGGCCTTAAATCCCCCCTGACAAGTTTTGTTTAATAAATAAGATGACATCAAAACATGAACAGTTTTGCCAAAGGCAACGTGCGTGAGAGTAAAAGCAGTGAAACAGTCTGTAACCAGAAGCATATCCGAGATATCATTCTATGCTAAAGTTTTATCATTTTCCCTCCTTGAAAATAACGTATTACCCCCCCCCCCCACCCCCCACATACCCCTCTAAGGGCCTAGGCTGCATTCTCCAAAGACAGTCAGTAACAGTCCTGTAACATTTTTTTCTCAGAACGGCAAATTGCCGGTTAAATACTAAGACAAACAGAGAAAGTTATGCTTTAGCGAATTTAACATGACGTCATTGTTAGGTAATATCAGAATTAATTAGATGTTGTCAGACAATATACATAGCAGTTTGTAGAACGAAAGACGTGTTCATCTATGATTTGGTGTTTTTATTATTCTTTTGATTTTTGCTTATTTATATTGCTCGTAATGTAGGTAAATACCATTTTAATCAGTAGCAGCATATAGTTGATATATCGATCTTTCTTTATATTTGTAGGTTTGCTACTAGCAGCTGGACCAGATGAAGGCGACAGTGAAATTGCAAGAACTGATGACGTATGTACAGGAAGAATTGTTTTAGATTGCCCTGTTCCATTCGGAAATGACCAGTTCTCGGAAATATATGTAAGAAACAAAACTCTGTATATGTATTGTTACTTTTTGATAAACTCTAAAATGATTCTTCAACGATGAATACACTTGTAGAAAAAAACAATTAAATAGGCTGTTGTCTAATATATTTAATGATAGAAAATTGCATGACAGTGACAAAAGTTATTTGAGGTATAATCTAATTAATCATTATCATGTTAAAATACCGTGATGGGCTTTCCAGTTTAAGATTTGAGAGGTACATTTATATGCTCAAGGAGATGCTGTCGTAGTGTTCGATGTAGATCATTAACAGTCTGCAGCAATCGGCCTAAGTTGCTCGCAAAGTCATATATAAACAATATGTCACATTGACGACACTTATTAACGATTATATTACTGCATTTGTGTTTGGAGTAATAACTACAGTGGGGTGTAACCTTTTGCAATTTTAAACAATTTGTAGTCTGCATTTTCAGATGCCTTGTTGGGTAATTGTTCTCGAATTTTTACGCTGATTATTAAATTAATGATTAAACAGCGGTATGGTGTTTAACTCCTCATAAACGTACAATAAGACGGTCATGGTGGTCATATATCGCTCACCTGAGAACCATTGTTCCACGACACAAGTAGGGCAAAAGGTCATTCTTAAAGTCAGTCGAGGACAGTTTTGTAATCCGCTTGCTAAACTGCAGATACAGTCAAAATTTCATTAATGTAGCTTCAAAAAAAGAGAAGCAGACCAAAAGGCCAAGATCAATGTACCCGGTGATCTAATTTTTACCGAGTTTCGATCTTGACCTAGTGTTTATCATGACACACATTCTGATCAATTTTCATAATGATTAGTTAATAAATGGAGCTTCTAGAGTGTTAACAATGTTTCCTTTGATTTGACAATCTGACCAAGTTTTGACACCAGGTTACCCAGATTTAAACTTAAACTAGAAATCATTAAGACACACATTATCATGATGTTGGTTAAAAATGTGGCCTCTAGAGTGTTAAAAAGGTTTTTAATTGATACGACCATGTGACCCAGTTTTTCACCCCAATCGACACAGATTTAAACTTTACGTGGAAATCATTTAGATAAACATTCTGACCAATTTTCATGATGAGTAAATGTGACCTTTAGAGTGTTAACGAGGTTCTATGATTCGACCTCCTGGTGAACTAGTTCCTGACCCTACTTGACCCAGTTTGAAACTCGATCTAGATTTCATAAAAACACACTGTCGGGATGACTGATGTTCATAGTGATTGGGTAGATACTGTGGCTTTTATAGTGTTAACCGTATCACAATTGTATATTTCTGAAAATACAACTCATAGTGGAAGAAAACTTACGTATTTGTGTCAAACAGAAACTTCGGAACATGACCATTTTCGACATCGCTTCTGTTTATTGGGTTTGTCATTTTCCCGGCACTGTCTCTGTATTGGCTATTGAGGATGTTGCCATTTTTACCATCGCACCTTTAATACGCTCACAGAAAAGAGAAAGTGAAAGCATGCGCAATATACAATGGCAAACATTATTAACGTTTTACGTATTTGTCCACACAAGGTTATAATTCAAACGTGCTATTCAATAAATTCTTACAGACCATTGATAAACAATATGAAGCTAACAATACTAAATTGTCTGACAATGGACAATGATAATATCAGTCTTTATGTAAGCTTTTTGAAATGATGTTTTAATCATATCGATATACAACCGTATGTTTGATTTAGAATGATTGCTTCAGTCGATCCAATTTTAAATGGGTAGTGGTTGTGTAAACTTATTACGCTGTTTGTAGATAAGTCACTGGTTTCATCGTGAATGGGGTTTTAAAAGCCATAAGTATAAGTCGTGCGAATTGATTTTTACTATAAATAGTAACACGTTTGTACAGCATTATGATGATTATCTTTATGGTCAGTATAAAATGATCGGCCCGCGACGTCAACGGCTACAAATGACGTCACCACTTGATTAAAATGGCCGCCACTTAGAAATCATTTGATCGCTATCAAATGAGATCATTAAAAAACGAAATGATAGAAAATATAAATTAAATAATAAGTGTCACAAGATACAATCGAGTTGATCGAGAATAAAATACACTAAGAAAAAGAAGACGGTGACGATAAAAACGTCAAGGAATGATTATATAATCAGGAAAAAACTACCATCTTTAAATCATATCACTGAATGAAATTGATGGGATTTTTTTAGTATCAGTGACTCTTGCATAAAAATTGTTTTTATCGTCGTTTTAGATAAGATTACTGAATAAAACCGTAGGATATGTATTATAGAAGTTAATTAACGACTGTATAATTGGCCCTTAGTCGCATAATAGCACTTGGGTGAAAGTCCCCGTGCCGTTATGTTCCTTGCGGGCTGATTATCACGTCCCGGCCTGGCTAAGTCGTGTATAACCCTCTAAGGAACTTTCGGGTAATGATTGTTTTCTGTTAATAGTACATAACATATGCATGTACACAAATGGTTTTTATACACTCTTAATATACTATTGTATATAATTATGTTGCAGATTTGCCCCAACGGGATATTCTGTTTTCGCAGTCCATATGAAAGCTACACAATACCTACAACCAACAAGTTAGACTCGAATGTTAATTGCTTGGCTCCATACTTTATCGACATGGACTTAACATATTGTGGCAATGTTTATTACCAGTATTTCGACAAAACATCTGACAGGTTTCCGAAGAAAGTCTCGAAAGTGTTGACAGAATTTGTATATGGAGTATATGGCAGACTAGTTGATTTACAGAATGCACTTAAAGTTACTTGGCATAACGTTCCATTGTATGGCGGCAGTTGTGATTTGGTAAACAATACAATCATATTTTTAGCCTAAAACCTATGTTCAGGTGGAATAAAGCTCCACTCTCTGTTAAAAGCACTCGGCAAAATTGGTATTAGTTTTAGAATAATCTCATAGTATTCATAGTAATCTCATTATTCACATATCAACTATTACATTTTAAATCTATTACACGTTTCTGAATATCTAAATTACAAACCACATTTTGTAAGGTGTCATCGTTTAAACATGTACATTATTCTCTCACACATTTCAGACTTCAACAATTCAAGCATTTTACTTAACAGACGGAAATGGCGCTTTTGCTCTCTACTTCTATGATGAAACAAATTTCCTCACTAAGAAAGCTTTAATTGGAGTAGTTATAAATGGGCGGCAAAAATTTAGGTTACAAGACAGTGTGGATGGTTCTTTCCGAAGACATGCAGATCGAACTGTTAAACTTACGACTTCAACCTTTGGTATACTCTTTGTTTATAACCTCGTTCAAATTTCCCGAATCGTTTTTAAAGAAACCAAAAGTTTACCAAAGTATTAAAACAAAGGATGAAGCAACTATAGATCATTTTGAATAATCTCTTAATTACAAGAATCGTCAATTGGTATCTTGAAATCGAAAACATTGAATGCCATGCCTTTAGTGGGAATTTATCAAAGTTCATTGAATTAGCGGTATCTTCCGTAATTTGGATGTCAACTTCTATCAGAACTACTGCTCATCAACCAAACCCCTGACGCTGCATTTTGAATAGTGTAGTCCACTTGGGCGAAGACATAAATAAAGTACAACAAATACAAGTCGCTCAATCGGTTGTCAGTGATTTTATCGTAACAAAGAAGGACTTAAAAGCAAATAATCTTTAAAACAACAGATGAAATTTTTTGGTTGTAATTTCCGATGTGTTATTTTTTTCACCACACAACTTTCTAGTGCATGCTCATTTGTATTCTATCATAATCGGGTAAAGTAAATGCAGAAGTAACGGTTTTGAAACATGATTTAAATTTGTAAACGACCGAGTGCCTAAGTCGTAATATCACTCAGTCTAACCAGAAACGACATAGATCTCTCCTGGTCTCCAGGGTAAGCTATTTTGGTCAGTTGTTGTCCGGCCTCCGGCGTCGTCGGTTCGTCAGTATTTTATTCAAATCAGTTCTTCTCCGCATCCACAAGGCAAATTTTATACAAACTTCACATTAATGGTCCTTGGATGGCCCGCTACCCTAATTTTAAAGACATTTATTCAATGCAGAACTCTAGTAAAAGAAAAACTTTTATTATCTAGTGAATCTCTATTGTTCAAATCATGACCCCGGGTCAAAATTGATCCCACCCGGGAGTTACTTGATTTTACATAGGCATACATAAGGAAAACTATAAAACTCTTCTCTGAAACCACAAGTCCAAGAGCTTAGATATTTGGCAAATAGCATTGCCTAATGGACCTCTACCACGATTTTTCAAATCATTACACTGTGTCAAAACTGACCCCGGCCTGCTGTCATCGGTTTTTGCATAAAGGCTTTTATATAAGAAAATACTCTTCTTCTCAAACCAGGAAGCAAAATGTTTTGAATATTTGGCAGATAACATTTTCTAATGGTCCTCTACCAAATTTACCAGTGTTTTCCTAAATTATTGTTATATTCGGTCTTGT
>JAFMSR010000016.1:42341967-42365676 GCA_022818135.1 Saxidomus purpurata
TTGTATAGTTAAAGTTTGTTAAAGATTGTATAATGTTAACTGTCTGTCAAAGTCTTTCAAAGAATCGGAACTTATTTGTTTCCGTATAGATTTCTTACTTTATGACATTATTATTATTTATAACTTTATGAATTTTCAAAAAAGCTATTGAAGAAGTCTTAAGTTGTTCTTTCGTAATATTGTGTATCTTTCTTGCTGAATGCTGACAGCAGTGTTTTATAAACCCCATGTTAATTCCTCTACTGGTCTTCGTCACATTTTGGGCAGTATAGCTTCCTTTTAGCAATGTTAAAAAATTGCAGTCGCAGTGCACTCTTCTTTTTCGTGTACACATCTCATGTAAATTTGCCGGCTCATCAAAGACCGTGCACTGTATCAACAGAAACTTAGTCAAAAAAGAAAACGATGACCAGGTTTTCTTTTAATTTTCTTTTGATCAAATGTGTGCCAGTGTATACTGGTTATTGTATTTTGTCTAGGAACAGTTACGAAAAAGATAAAAACATTTGAAGTTTTTGAGCCAAAGTCAGGCCCTACCTTAAGTTAACAAAACCGAATCATTAAAGATCAATTACTAAGACCAAATCGAATTTTCTTTTAAATATGGAATTGTAACGGGCGTCTTCTCGGAAGTAAACACTAAAATTGAATGTGACAAATATTGTGTTGAATATTTGAGTTTAACAAAAGAAATTAATAGATTATATTTTACCTTTTAAAAAACGAAAGTCGGTTTTTCAGTTTTACAATGTCTTTGTAATTTTCCAGAAGTCTCCCAGGAAGAAGCTGTAAATAGGTTGTACATGAATAAACAAGCCTATTTTGAATAACATTTGAAAGAACTTTACTTCCAATGTTGTGCAACGTATATCTCTGAAAGTTAACAACATGCAATAAAGCGAAAGTAGGACAAAAAGACAACCCAGGCCAATCTAAGGATATAAAACAATATTTACTCGTTTTGCTACAGCTGTATTTCAATTAGGAAGTACTCCACGGATATTGATTAGTTTTAGAAGCCAGCTTCAAACGGTATTTCCTGTTACAATTCCAGATTTAAAAGAAAATAAGATTTGGTCTTAGTAATGGACCTTCAATTTATAAGCTTAATTTATATTTTCAGTACCGTATACGACGTCCTCAAGTGGATTCTGAGCCGCTCAGTATGCATTTGTAATAACCCAGAGCAAGATTTTAAGCATATTAAAGGAAATGTGTTTATTTGTAATCAACAAGGAAAGACAATAATTTATCTTAGACAAAGGGTCGACTATATTGCAAGAAACTGAGTTTAATTCCAAATTATAAAAGTAGAGCCAACGAACGGGACCAGAATATCTTTGATCTGATCTTAAAATTGACCTCCTGCTTAAATTTATCAGTAGTGTATGAGCTCGATAAAAATCTGTTGCAGATTATATAAATGTACTCCTCTATAGATACTGACTGTAAATAGCTTATTCTGTACCATACAATAGCAGTAATGTTTTTGTTATTTTTGGTGACAAACATGTACACGTTTTGACTCATTTACATAACATTCTTTATACGGTAACGTGTTGTAATATCTTAAATGTTAAAAAGTAGATAAGGATACATTTTCTAAGACACTAAAATCATGGAATAATTAGGGCGAATTCATATACATGTGCCAATATATGTGGATTAGTGTACTATTAAAATAAGTGTAAAACAGATGTAAACTTTACAAACCTTGTGTCATGTGACAAATTGTTTAGGGAATATGGTATTTACTGAATAAAAGTATGTATGTTTATTATACCGGCTAAGACTTTTTTGACGATTATTTATCAACTAATTTTTCTTTTATTTTTATGTTAACATCAAGTCCAGATTGATAACTAAAGACATTATTAATTTCATGTGAATTTTGAATGCATTTACATTGAGAAATGATAATTATAAGTAACAGCAGCGCTTCTATCTGTGTATGTAAGACCATGCTTTAATATAATGCCGCTTTTGTTAATATATGTTGTTTTCAAGATGAGGTATTCCATGTAAAACTTAATACATGTAAATAATGGGTCAAATGACTTGTAAAGTATCATCAATTTAATATATAAAAATCAAGTATATTGAATTGTAAAGAATGTTACAAGTGTACCAATTTGTTTAGTTCTGCAAATCGAGTGGTCAACGCAAAACTAGTCTTATTGTACATTGTATATAGAAATAGAAGCAGATAGTATAGTTTCGCTTTTTGCCCTCGAAATATAATCGTATTTTATATTCTAAATTGTTATGACTGCATATAAGGCTATGCTTGCTTGATCTGTTAGTCAAAATACAATTAAAACTGTGATACTGTACAAAGTTTGACACAAACAAATGTTTTACAGACAGACAGGTAGGCTTTGCAGTTCCGTTTAACTTTTGTAAAATGAACATTTAAAGTTGATCTGCTTACCAAGAATGTTATCAGCAATGCGGTGTGAAGGTATTAGGTACGCTGTAACTACATCTTAAAACCATAATTTTATTTGACAAGGAAGATATCCAAGCTGCTTTTTGTAGAAGAAGTGAACGAATTCACAGAATGTGTGTTTTATTATATGTTCTAACTCACTTCTATTGATTAACGACATAAAAACAAATGTCGGTAAGCAATATATTACAATTTTGACCATTTCTATGGCCGATCAAATGTAGTCTCTGTATGTAAAATTGTATATCATTTTAAATATTGAGAATGTTAAGCTGTGTTTCCCTGACTCTTAGATATGCTATCGAGTCGACTGTGAATGGAAAACGCGCATATGTTCTGGTTCAGTATATTGTTAAGACGGTCAAAATATGTAGAAACGGAACTGATTAAAGGATAAGTAAATTATATGATATGGTATAGACTAACTTAAAACCAGAACAGAAAATTTATGTATTAACTTATTTTTTTAACATCAGGTTTAAGTAATGCAATGTGATCAACTTAATCACAACTTGGTATCGTAACACTTTTACGAATGTTCATAAGTTGCATGACACGCGTGCACAGAATCCAGCAAAGTAAATTTGGAAAAAAACCACTAGATAACAGTATTTAATGACTTTAAAACAAAGACAATCTGTAAAATATTTACGTCATATGTGTCAACTTTCCACTTTTGGAATAACTAACTAGGACAAATCGATGTTCTGGTGTAATCGATATGGTGTTACTAAAGCTTTGCGTTATTTAAACAGAACCAAAGAATCTGCAGATTAGTAAAAAAACAAAAATAATATCAAACAGGGAATGCCACGTACCAAAAACGCAGCCTCCCCAAAACGAACCCCACAGCACCCAGAAGTGCACACCACCAACACACACACACACACGCACACGCACACACACACGACACACACACACACAATCATGTACACACACATATACACTACCAACACACACTAGCATACAAAGCAAACACACGAGGACAAAACGAACAATTAAAGGAACACAGTGGGGCACCGCCTTGGAACGGTCAGTGGCAAAAACACCACTGGGGAGCTTAAACCGGTTTATGGTGCGCACCCAACCTCACTCTTACCCTTAGTAAACCTTTTTGTATTAGTTTGGCAAACAGATATTCGAAAAGTACAAAATCAAAGACGATGTACAGATTGTCATAAGAACATGTTGTTTTCTCTGTATAATGTTTTATATGCGTATATAACAGGAAACAAGAAGTATTTCACTAACACCATGTCTGCATGTGTTGAAATACGATTATACCTAATAGAAAAGAAAAAAGATATAGTTGTATATTCGTCTACATTCAGACTGGTTGTTCACAGGATAGATGTCAATTTTAGAACCAGGATCTATTAAGCGTAACAATCGGTCCTTGATTTTACTGAAAATATATATTTAGAAATGATATATATGTCATAAAATGTTTGTGATATGAAAGGGTGTTGTCTTTCTGCTGATTCTGTGCTCAAAAGTGAGTTATTGTAATCGGACGATAGTCGTCGTTTGTCTGTGGTCACTATACACACCTTTCTTGTAAACACACTAGATGCCAAATTTTATGAAAACTGGTAAGAATGTTAGTCTTGATGTTGTCTAGGCCAAGTTCAAAACTGGATCACATGCGGTTGAAATCTGGGTCAAAAGGTTAAATAATAGAAAAACCTTTTGAACACACTAGCGGCTATATATGATCTTCGTGAAAATTTGTCAAATGTGTTTCTTGATGCTCCATGTGCCAAGTTCATAACTGGCTTTCGTAGGATGAAAATTAAGTTAGAAACTGGGTTACATTAGATCCCACAATAGGTCACCCATATTAACCCGCATTTTGCAAAAACGTTGGAATGTGATATTGTTAATAATCTTTTGGTTAAGTTTGAATCTTAGTGGTTACGTTTGGCCAAACAAATATATATTAATTATATAAAAGCATGCCTCAGGCTTCTATTACGCTTAGTGTGGAATTGCAACAAATGTGAATACAACCGCCACCACTAACAACACGAGAAAGCCGAAAAATCACTTTCTTTTCACAAATTATTGTGATTTATGCCATCATTGGTGTTGCCATTTTTCATCTGAGTTTTCATTCGCCGGACAAAGAATTGTTGCTTGTGTTGTTAAGTAACTCTGGGTTACATTCTACCGACGCCAGGCTTGAAGTGTTTGAAACCTCCCAAGCCGCTGGGATCATAAATTCGTTTTGCATCAACGTGCTCAGTGACAGTTCCATGACTTTGTTGCCGCGCAATACGCAAAGTGATGTTCGTACCTAACTAATGAAACATATGGAGTGGAAAATGGCTCTCGTTGAACTCATGATTCCCTCTCAAATTGTAAACATCATTGATCAGGAAGCGCATTTTGATATCGTCACGACTGATACAAGTTTAGGCAAAGAGTTTGCAAATGTGATCAACGAATGCCAAAAACGAGCGAGTTAGTATATGCGATATATATTAGTGTATGCGACACCCGCTCACGTGATGGAAAAAATCGACCACGACATTCAACATACCCTGGGAGACGTGTTGCACCAAAATGGAATAGTGTTTTATCTCAGATACCCCATAGTGGCGCAACGTGTACAATTCAATGACGAAAGTTGAGAGGCGCACGTTGGAGTCATCTTCTTTCCAAATCTCGTTGTCACGTTAGGAGCACAAACCAGCGACTCATTTGTTATCTATCCGCAGGTTCCTAATCCTTTTCCGTATGGGATGGATCTCAATGTCGGATGTAATTATTTGTTCGGTTCCGGTCGGATATAACCTCGTTGGAGACATCAAAGCGCCATTGTTAAGAGTAGTGCCGTTCACAGGAGGAGGAGGACGACGACGGGAAAAAGAGGAGGTCGTGTTAACCACCATCATCAAGAATTTGTCAACCGGCATTACGTACCCATTACCTAGTCAAAGCTTGGTGAAATCGGGATCAATATAAGGAGCGATTTGGGATAACTCGCTCAGTTCGATAGTGGCAAGTCAATGGTCAAGTTGAATTGTGCAAGTGCGCCTCGACCTGCTCCCTGCGGCGGCCAACAATCTAAATAAGGTGATTGCTGAACAAAACATGAGAATCCCCATCCGACGAGCAGAGGTCAAAACCTCACCATTTCATGCTATCCCATTCATCACTTTCAATTAAAAAATAACTAATGAAGTTGATGCTATCTTAACGTACATTAAAGTAAATTTAAGAAAATTTGTGATGCAATTTGGCTAAAAAAAAACAAAAGGTGAAAGTAAGAAAAAGGTTGCTGACACTTTTTTCCTGTATTTGTTGAAATGGCGTCTATGTGCTTTGTATTTTATATAATAATTCAAAATGTCTTTCTTTCTTAGGTGTTATTACCTTAAAAAGGACCGTACGTATTGAAGTACAAGCTGATATGGTTGCTACACCTACGGTTGAATCTGAAGCAAAAAGGGCAATATCTGGAATAATTCAATAAATGTTAAAGCTCAGCTATAGCCAAATCCCCATTATATTTTCGAATTAAATAAATATTCTCATCGGATGTAGTTAGCCATTACCTTTTAAATTTATTTAGACAATAGTTATTGAATGTCTAATTTGTTCCTTGAAGAATGCGCTTAAGTATATAATGCAAAGCACTATCACATTTTGTAAAATACGTTCGCTCCCTGGCCGCGTCATACCAAAGACGTAAAAAATGGTACCAGTAGCTCCCTTGCTTGGCGCTCAGCATTAAAAAAGGGAAACTGGCTTCTCTTCTCTCATACCCTCGATGGATACCATCAGGAATGAGGTGTCGAGAGTGATTGATATAAGTTGTATAACTTGTTTCACAATCGACCTGAAATAAATTAGTATAAACTATAACATAACGTAAGTATACTATCAGAGCATATGAAAATGTGGGTGATCATCTACATATTCTCGGTCATCTGCTCCTTCTTTCTCTTCTATGTAACAATATATTTATTTGTGTATGAAAACCCAATTTTGCGAATGATAATCTTATTTTACATATTTTGTTCATGCAACAGAAGGTATGATATAGATAAAGTCATTAGTTTGCACGTATCAATGTTTGATAAAAACGATGGTTCGTTGAACTAACGATAAATGAAAAGAACATGTTTTTTTCATTTGTAGCAAAACTTTAACACACCCAAATTTACATTCAGCAGTCTAACAGTTTATTGCATCTTGAGTTACGCCTTAATGAATGCATCCTAGATAGAAATACTAAATTTGATATCATTTACTGGCCCGCCTAAAACCAAAATAGTTTTATTGGTAATAAAACAAATTACTTTGAAAACATACTACGGGTCTTACTTGTCACGTATCATTGCACGATTTATAAATAGAATTGATAAAGACAGTTTTCTTGTTTACGTGGGTATTCAAAATGTTTTGAGACTAAAGCGCTTCCAAAATTATCACACGCACTAAGTTTTCGAGAACTTCAGTTTCGAGAGCAGGATTCACCGAACATTATAATACAACAAGTTTTGCTCTCTCAAAGTTTTAAGCGTTTAAACAAACATAGCATATTTGTATACATTTAATCTATTTTAACAGCATGAAGTCAGCAACGATGAAGGAAATTAGGTCTTGCAGAACGACGAGCAGTGCTTTGAATATACCAGGTAAAAATATTCTGTAAGAAGTTGAAAACGTGTATTGTGAGTCTTCTCCTTCCAACCGCCTCTGTGGTCTAGTGGTTAGAGCTGCTGATTTGAAATCACTGTAACCTCTCATAGATCGAGGGTCATGGATTCGAGCCCTACTACCAACCATGCCTGTTTATGTCAGAAAATTGGCATGTGCTCACGGAGGATAGGTGTATTGTACTGGTTGTTCTGATGCACGATTGTTAGGTAAATTGCCCGCCTGTTAAAACACTCGTTCCGAACGTATTTTCGTTCATTTTGACAGGCGGGCAATTAACCTAACAATCGTCAATCAGAACAACCAGTACAATACATTATTTCTAAATTCATTCAACGGCCGAACATAAGCAGACCTTCAAATGCTTATGTGGATACCCCATGTTCTATCGTGATGGCACAGCATACGTCACAAAGGATATTGAATTTTCATTTTCATATAAATTGCTAAAAATGTTTATCTTTCATTATGAATCCATACAAAAACTCATCTTCTTCTCAATCAATGCTCCGTTTATAAACGTACCAAACATTTACGTAAACAGAGCCGTCATCGCGTCCCCTAAAAATATCGAACCATTTTAGCATGGATACAATGATAAGGTATGTAAAGTGTATATTTCCGGCTTGTCCGTTTACATAAATTTCTGTTTACATATCATTAGCCAATCAAACGGCGGAAATTTCCTAGAAGGGTAATTAAATTTTTTGCCTGTAAATGTTTGGCTTTTTAAAACTAAGCGAAGCGTATTGAATATATACAGATATGATGTTTTATGTGGTCATATTATGTTTAAGAAATCAACGAAGTTATATATGATATGTAAGAACTTCGTCTTTCGTCTGCAAATATATTAATATTATGTTCGGAGTCATCATAATTATCCAAGAACATATAACAAGGATATGTAGGCATTTCGAACGTTAAACAGGTATGTTTCTTTTAAAAATTTGATGGAAAATTTCTGCTAGTATTTACATATTTTATTCAAAAGTTGTTTTTTATGCCCCCAAAGGGTGGCATATTAAAATCGCACCGTCCGTCTGTCCGTCCGTCCGTCCGTCCGTGCGTCCCCACTTACAAATTCGTGTCCGGACTGTAACTCTGTCATGCATTGAAGGATTTTAAAATAACTTGGCACACATGTCTAGCATATCAAGACGACGTGTCGCGTGCAAGACCCACATCCCTACCTCAAAGGTCATGGTCACACTTGGAGTATGAAGGTTATGGAATCCTCTATATATGCACACATTCGTGTCCGGACTGTAACTTTGTCATGCATTGAAGGATTTTAAAATAACTTGGCACAAATGTCTAGCACATCAAGACGACGTGTCGCGTGCAAGACCCACGTCCCTAGCTCAAAGGTCAAGGTCATACTTAGAGTTTGAAGGTAATGGATTCCTCTATATGCATATATGCACACATTCGTGTCCGGTCTGTAACTTTGTCATGCATTGAAGGATTTTAAAATAACTTGGCACAAATATCTAGCACATCAAGACAACGTGTCGTGTGCAAGACCCCTGTCCCTAGCTCAAAGGTCAAGGTCACACTTAGAGTTTTAAGGTAATGGATTCCTCTATATATGCATATATGCACACATTCGTGTCCGGACTGTAACTTTGTCATGCATTGAAGGATTTTAAAATAATTTGGCACAAATGTCTAGCACATCAAGACAATGTGTCGCGTGCAAGACCCACATCCCTACCACAAAGGTCAAGGTCACACCTACAGTTTAAAGGTAATGGAATCCTGTATATATGCATACATTTGTGTCCGGACTATAACTTTATCATGCTTTGAAGGATTTTAAAATAACTTGGCACACATGTCTAGCACATCAAGCGGATGTGTCGCGTGCAAGACCCAAGTCCCTACCTCAAAGGTCAAGGTCACACTAAGTGTTTAAAGTAATGGAATACTGTATGCATGGTTACTCTGTCATGCATGGAAGGATTTTAAAATTACATAGCACATTTATTGAGCACATGGAGAGGACACAGACTGTGAGGCACCTCTTTCGGGGGCATTCGTCACTTGTGAGGGACAGCTCTTGTTTCTTTCTGAAAATAATAGTTTTTGCGTGCTTTAGTATGAATTCCATAGGTACTTCATTTGTAATAATAATAATAATAATAATTAAGTAATTCTATTTTTCTAATTACCATTATAAATAATCTTAATAATAGAAATAAAAATGATATAATGATAAGAAAAAGTGAATTGAGGCGATTAAAACGTACACTCTTTGTAATGAAACTAAACAAAAACTTGTGTTATGCAATTTAATTTTTTATCCGATAAATGAGGCAAACACTATAAATATAATTAGCAAGTTTGCTTTAGCTATATACATACATAGATCAAATGTTAAGTACAATCCATGTACACATTACACTGACAATAAATTTTGTGAAGACATCAGTAACATAAAAATATACTGTCGTTTAATATATCTCCATAAGAGATAACCACAATTAAGTAAACGCAACTCAAATCTGAATTTTTACTAAACAAAAGATCCAAAATTCAGTCGCTAAGTGTTTAGTTAATATAAAAGATAGAAAATTGCTATGCAAGTATTAACATATTTACTTCAAAGTTATTTAAACACTTTTTAAACATTATTTTTTCCACGTGCATTTGTATGAATTTCAAGGATTGTAAAAAAATATATGATTTAATGATAATGATTAATTCCGAATGTAATTCCGAAGACAAAATAATGTAATGAGAAAAAGGGCACTAATTCGTAAATAAAATATTCAAGAAATCAAATATCTCTTGATGCATTGAAAAAATAAAAAACCGAATATCGGTGAGATGTCTACATAAATCCATTTAAATCATGTGTAACTTCGTTGATGTAATTAACTGTGCCGTGCAGGCTAAAGTGGTAAGCGTTTGTTAGTTATTTTTGATTCATTTGCAATTGAAGTGTCATTAAAACATCATCACAACAGATCGATGATTTAGATTTAAATATAGTTCAGCTTTCTTTTTGAAGTAAACTGGTATTGTTCTAACTTTACGACCACTACAAAATAAGTTGGACGGTTAACAAAAACCTAACACGTTTCAATATAACCTTCCGTATAATTTTAAGAACGTCTCCGGTTTAAGCACTTGGCTAATTAACTTCGTTGTCTAGTGTTTAGTATCATTAAATTATTCACATTAAATTACAGTAAAAATGGAGAGGATTGTTTTTATCACTATAAATATTGAAATGAAGAACAAATAAAAATTGTTGCGTCATCAATTTATAAGAAATCCATCATATGCTTTGGATTGTACTTACGTTTTAATTGAAATAGTATGCACACCATGCATTATCTATACGCAAATCTATAACACTGTATATCAGGAAGAAACAAATACTCACTTAGAAATAGAGGTTTGCATTGGCTAGACTGGAATTCAGTCCTTATATCTACTTTTTTGTGATTATCTGTCCACTTATTTCTTACAAATTCCGTGCTTTTACCGCCAAAAATATAATCCCTGTTAAAAAAGCATTTAACTTGAAGTTTTAATGAAATATATTATCATCTATCCTGGTGGTGAGGCTATGTATTTCCCAGATCGCCGTATATTAAAAACCACGTCCTGTTTTCTCGAAAAAACAGTTTAGTTTGCAAAATGCTAGTTTTTCTGTTGATCTATACACTAAATTTAGCATTTCTTTTTTGCATTTTAGAATCGAAATTAAAGCAGAGACATGATTGTGGTGACTTTATTTATATTTTACATGCTATTGAGCAGTAATGTCCAGGCCTCCACCTCGACGACAGGTAAGACATTTTGCATAGAAATACAATATGAGTCACTTTAGGGACTAGTTCAGATATTCATGAAAGCCATTGATTGAAAAGTGTGCTTTGCAGACGATAGTTGTGTTCTTGGAAGTCCACACCGTAGGAAGCGCTATAGTTCACTAACAAAGCATTTTTCTGAGAGCCTTCATGTGCATTTTTCAAAATCAATCTTTAACCGCATAAAAGTGACAAACAACTTGAACATAACGACAATCATTATTCTTCCGATTTTGTTTAAAAAAAGTACAGAGAGGCCCTCCTTTGGTGTGCGGATACTCATTGTTTTGTCCAGAGACATTTTGCATTTGTTGATTTCGATTATCTATAGTATGTGCTTATCATGGTTATATTTAAAATATATCTACACTTAGTAATATACAAAAAGTACATCGTACAGCTGATCTTAGTTGTTGTTTTTATCCAAGTTAAGTTCAGTATTGGAAGTTCATTTTTTTAAAATTAACTTTGGTTGTTCTTTCGTGCTTTTTTTATAAAACATGAATTTTTAACTTTACTTTAACGTTTTAATTAATTCTAGATAAAAAAAATATTGCTCAAACCTTTAATTAAAACATATAATACGTTTTGCTATAATATGCAGTGAGGACGATGCATGTTTAGTTATCCCGATATTGGCGGTTCGAGTCTATCTACCGTCCGTATGTTGGCATGCAAGCCCCTAGGCCATAGTTAGCATGCTACATTTCAAACACCGTATGAATAAACTATACATATATTTTTTATGGAAGATAGATAGATAGATAGATTTATTTTAGTATATCACAGATGTACAAACATGGTTAAAACAAACATGATGCATACATATACAGATAATTAGATGTATACACAAGTTTATAAACCATGATATGCACATCAATACCAAGGATAACACAAAAAAGGGAAAAGTGATTCTCCCTTATTTCCATTGTGGTCCTTGACATTGATGGCACACCACGGAAAGGCACGATTATTTACTTCAAATGAATTAATGGCATCACATTTGTATTATATCACAGACCTAGGTTATTACAACATCAATATATGGATGAGATCAAAGTAATGTATAAAAAAATCAGTTATATGAGCATCAATCAGTATTATGACACTAAAAGCACAGACTAGATTAAAAAGTAATATACCAAATATACCTATTCAAGCATTAGACTTAAAAATGCAAGGAGATCGTTATGAATGATAAGACACTAAAACAAAAATACAAAGAGATCATTAAGAATGGTAAGACATAATGTTAAAACTAGGACAAAAAATGAAGTTTGACGGCTTCCTTGAAATGCTTAAAAACTGTAATATTACGTATCAACTGTGGCAAGTTATTCCAAAGGACACACCCCTGATAAGCAAAAGACTTTTTACCAAATCCCTTCACCTTGGGAATACAAAAACAACCACTGTCATTAAAATTTAACATGGATGGGTCATCAGGATGAGGACACGAGGTTACCCTAAACCTTGTACGATGAGTGTGTAAGATGTGGAATCGTAAAACCAAAGTTAGTGCAATATAGAATTTTATACTGACTTTTTATTCAACATATAAAATTAAGCAAAATGAAAATAAAAATAAACAACACATGGTTAAACTATGAGAAATTATACTGAATTTTGATACAACAAAATTAACAAATATGAACAAAACATAGACAACATAGAATAAAAGTTTTAGAAAATATAATATCTTATCGTAACTATATAGTTTTTTATGGAAAGTGTAGTATTGCATAGTTAGAGCATCATAAAAGCTACATTTGACTTTCAGAATTCAGTCATTACAAGTATACAGTACATTTAAATAAACAATATTAGCAATAAATTAAGGCAGTACTCATAATAATAACATTTTAGCATTACTAAGATTCGCTTGGTAAGAGATATTACACATGAAGTTTTGGGTGATACTATTTGCCATTATTACAACCTTACAGACACTATCAAAGCATATTTGTTTAGAAATTACGAAGAGCTTTGCTGGGTATATGTCTGCTCAAGATATGATATGAGGGAAATGCTAATACATGGTATTTATTGTCACTGAGAGCAGACATTTAGAACACTTCAAGTCAAACCATTAAAATATAATGTAGAGTTTGACTGCACAGTTAGTGGGTGTTTCAATAAAGCAATTACAAAATTCATACATAAAAAGAATCAGGATCTGAAACAAATGGTATCCAATAACCTTAACAAATGTGGATTTTGAAGAAAACTTTGATATCTGAATGCAATTAACTTTATAATTTAATAGTTCTGGAATAGACAGCAAGGGCATTTTTTAAATATATACAGAGTTTATAGACTAGGTATAGTATTTACGCAAATGCATGCGATAATAAAATCATTGTTCACCTAATAAACTTTTATGGTCACTTTTAAATTTAAATAAAGTAGTACTTACATTTTGAAAGGTTAATATTTTGTTTCACGACATAAGTTAAAAGTACCACAATTAAAATTCAGCAATACTTGCTTGTGTCATTCAGGTGCACGTGAGTATTTATGTCTAGTTCTAGATGCACGAGTCAAAAATAAAGTTTGTTTATTGCAATATGTGAAATGTGATCTGAAGCTGAGTAATTTAGCGTCTGATATTCAATACCGACTGTTTGCCATTTGGTACAAATGGTAAAAAATAAACAGTGAGAAAACACATGTAGGTGACCAGTTACAAGTTCATGAGTTTAGTAGTAAGTATTGTCCTGACAAATTAACCTGATCCTCACCTTTATGTATGAGTCTATATTAAATGATAGCATTGAATAAATCAATTTCCGTGAGTGGTTAGAGTGCAGAATCCTTGACTGGAAAGATGATGGGTTGAATCACGTAAACCGATTAATTTAAGCACGGAATACAGACGAACACTGAATGCGCGAACAATGCTAGGTTTGTTTTGTTTTTGAAAAAGATTAAATATCAAAAATATGAATAAGATGAAATAATTTTATACTGTATACCTAAAACATTCAATGAATAAAAGAAATATCACTGACGTTGACAGTACTCGAAGACACAAGGTACAGATTAGTAATAATATTATTCAAGTCCAATACCGACTGAGCTATCGACCCAATCTATGTCATTGTTAGGTCTGAAACGATACTTAACAATTGTTGTATATAGGTATGACTTCACTAAATCGGTGGGACTTGGAACCAGCCAATTTGTGTAGGGAACTTGCGGACCTATTAGATATATGTGGTCTCTGATTGGTTTAAAATGATTAGTAGCACTAAAGTTTTCTAGAATTAAAATCGAAAGTACAATGGTTGAACATAACAAAAAAATAGTTTATTAATTTTCTGATTAATTTTACGGTGTTCTGTGGCTATCTGAAAATATTGAATTTTTTGACAGAATGTAAACAAAAATCCTACAGACGAGGGGGTGATGTCCTACTGGTGCAATTTTCGGCTATAAAGTATCACTATATGTATATAAAAAAGGGCATTTTTGGGTGTGACTAAGGTGGTTCTACAGATTTATTGGGGTGTAACTACTCAACGAATGTTTTGGTATGCGGACCGTGCTTAAATGTTATACAGTAAGTCTATGGAAAAAGATTTAGTGTAGTCATACCTAATAGCTTACTACGTGCATACTCGTGAAAAATATCCGAAGATAAATATAGAAAGTACATCGACCGTGAAATTATGTTAACAGAGGTCGGAAGGATTAGATTAATTTGTCCGAGTAATAGTATGATTAAAATATGTCAGAAAAGGTGTATTAACTCAAGCATTTCGTAAATAATGAAGATAATGTTAGTCTTATCTTAATTTAAGGTATACTGTCTTAAAGAGTAATCGTTTTTCCTAAATCGTACTGTAAGACTGATATACGTCTTATAAAGCACAGTTATGTGAGACGGAATTGTTTACACTGAGAAGTGTAATTTTCAGTGTTAAAATGCACGTATACATTTAGATACAATGACTATCTGTTAATGAAATCAGTTGTAAACGCCTAAGTTTTCTATTTCGGTATTTTAATATGATATGTTGCTAAGATTTGCGTAGGTAATTATAATATTTATTGATACATAATGTTAATTAAGTCTAATAAATCGCATCACTGCTCAACCAATTTACACCGCACCCATCTGTTACTGAAATCATCATCAGTTTTTATAAATCCCAGTACCCAGCAGTACGGATTTTGAAATAAGTAAAGTTGTTAACACCTGCAGCTTTCAAGAAGTACTATTCTCTATGTGATTTAGAAATAAGCACCCTAACACTACCCAGTGCTTAAATTTGAGAAATATGTGACTATGTCTCGTGTTTGACACTGATAAACGTTTCGCTTTGTGGGCATTATGCATTTTTAAGACTTCTCTATCTCGGTGAATTCGCTTATAGTGGCTAAATTATCTATAGTGTTTTAAATGTGGCATGCTAATATTGGCCAATGGGGCTTTTATACACCGGCCAAGTATTGCATTTTATTACATTTTATTACATTGTGTATGTATTTATTACTCTGTGTATGTAATTGAGGCTGAAATTTCCATTAGATCTTCATGCAGCTCTGTGAGAATGTTTGTATTGCTTAAGAAATAATATGTATCCATGTTTGGTTTATCGTAGAATAACCCGAGTTTGGAGTTTTTATGCGCAAGAATATATCACGAAGGCCGAAGGCCTCAGTGATCTATGATTACGCATAAAACGACAAACGAGGGTTATACTACCATAAACCAAATTTGGATACTTATTATTTCGATTCTAACACGACTCATTTGAAACAAATTTGAAGAAAATTTCATCGAACGTAATTTACACTTGCGTGCTACGCAACTAGATTTTGCCGTTGAAGTTTCCTCCCACGAATACTGTAAAGACGCTATTTCAATGGGACTTTCATTCATGAAAGATGTATACGTGGTGTTTCAGACTTTTCATCTGCGTGAACTACAGTCTCATAAGAAAGAAAAAACTTTAATTAAGCAGGAATTGTATTAATAGTAACGGTTCGAATTTTTAGGGTACGCAATAACAGTTCAAGTTACGAAAAATATTAGTAACGGGTATAGATAAATGACGTCACAGTTTCTCTTGATTAATGACGTCACTGTGTTAACAAAAACAAGAACAACAAAACAGTAAATAAAATAAGTGTAAATGGTATCGTTAATTGGACGTGTGTCATCCATCGGATAACCCCCGGTTTGTCCCAAGTCATCCACAATATGCCATGTAAGAATCTCTATACGTCGGGTAAATTGAACAACCAAAACACGACGCGCGTGCAGCGTCGTTCAAAGTTGTTTTTTTGCAGAATAACCCAAATAGATTTTGTTCTACATGTATGTAGGATGTTCGCTGGTCGTGTTAGAATAAAATATATATACAATTTGAATATGTGTAATATTGACTTAAAAACAAGGTCACCAGGTGAAGTGCTAAAAAAAAACTTTATATACGTAAAAGAGGCTGCAGTTTTCACTGCATCCTAATGAAACTTAGTCTGAATCACAATCTTGATCAAATAAATTTTGAACATCAAGCCAAAAACCAAAATAGTAGGTCACTAGGTAAAATCTGAGAAAGTAGAGTTCAAATATGATTAATCTCGGATGGAAAACTAGGTCATCAGGTCAAATCTTAATCCGTTTTTCTTTTGATCAATGCTAACTGTTTACAATATATAGCCATAATGACCCTTTTGATTTATATAGACTTGAATAAGTAAATATCGAAAACTTCTTATCCAAAATCGTACGATATAGACCTTAGGTATTTAAAATGTAGCATAGCCTATTTGTATTCGATCCATAATTCTACATCTTATGCTCCTGGCCACAACAGTGGCCGGATCCCGATGGTGATTCTTTTAATAGACTTACATGGGAAGTCTTTTTGAAGATCTAAACAATTGAAAGGTTTTTTAAAATTTAAATATTTTGTATGTAGCATTTTCTAGGAGTCCACTATGACGGCTGTTCTTCTGTTCATGCCCTTGGGGTCCAAAATGTCCCAGACCTTTTGACCTACACTCTTGCTTTTGAAACTACTGTATTAAGATAGGACCATGTGTTCAGTTTTGCAAAGGATTCAACGCTTAGATATGTTGACCTACTGTCTCATGTTCTGAACGTACATCAATAAAATTAGGACCATGTGTACAGATTTTCAAACAAATTTCAATATTTAAACCTGAATTACATTGGTTTGAGACTTTAAACTATTTTCTTGTTTGCGAAGCTACCGTCATAAAATTAGGACTTTTTGTACAGTTTTATGTGTTTTGCTTTCATTCAAACAACACGTACACTTAACTTAAAAACTTAAGTATCGCTAAAATGTTATTTCGTTTTATGATATACAGTTGTTGACCTTGTATAATTGATAATGTTATCCAGATGAACGAGACAGGGGCCACAAAAGCCCCTCTTGTATAATACCAATGAACAGGTGTGCTTATCGGTACTAAAACATTTGTGAAGTGTTACAAAGCAATTAACACTTAGATTTATGTTACTAAGAACCTTATATAACATTACTACTATGTGAAAAATAATAATGTTCCTTACTAAGTATGCTAAAAATGATAATATTCCTTACTAAGTATGCTAAAATTACTTTCCTCAAGTATATTTTATACATTTTTTATTGATTCTTCGACAGCTGCAACAACGAATTTCACAACACCAGAAACGACAATTATTCCTAAACTTACAACGACTACTTCTCCTTACACAACAGCTGAATCTACTATTTCTGCAACTATATTTTCGACTGATACCACTGCAACAACTATGTTAAATAGTCCTGCGCCTACAGTCTCAACAACTTCTCCTACACTTACAGCTTCCTCAACAGCTTCTTTGACAACTATTATGACAAGTAGCCCTAGTACAACAGCCGTGTTAAGTGATGCGACATATACTTCTACAACTACTATCATAACATTGACTACCGATTCAACCACAATAATACCCGAGACAAGTACTCTTACTACTACAGTTACTCCGAGTATAATTGCACAATCTTATATATCAACAACTCAAGAAACTACATTAACGAGTACTTCTCCTGTCACAACCGCTTCGTCCACTACTTATGAGACTCTTTTTTCGACTGGTGTTGCTACAACAAAAACTACGTTAAATACTCCTTCGACTACACTTTTGACAACTGCTCCTACCCTAACAGATTCGACAACTGATGCTGTAACAAATTATATTACAACTGGTCCTGGTACAACAGCTGTGTCAAGTGCTACGAAAAGTACTTTATATATATCAGTTCTTACAACAACTCTTAGCTTATCACCTACCACTTCAGCACCAACATTACTCGAGTCTATTTCTCGTACGAGTACTTCAACACCATCACCAAAATTAACATACTGCTCCTTCACTTCATACTTTACAACTTCCGTTATCATTTTGAATACTTGTCATAGAACAACACATGCCTCAAGTACTATTTCAAGTACGCCTACGTTTTCAGTTACTCTTAGTACTTTTTCCCCATTATCAACACCAATATGTCCTGAAATAACAATAACGACTACTTCTCCAGCAACAGCTATGTTAACTACATCTTCATCATACTTCGACAACATTTGTAACTACTGCTCCTTCACTTCATACTTTACAACTTCCGTTATCACTTTGAAAACTTGTCATAGAACAACACATGCCTCAAGTACTATTTCAAGTACGCCTACGTTTTCAGTTACTCTAAGTACTTTTTACCCATTATCAACACCAATATGTCCTGAAATAACAATAACGACAACTTCTCCAGCAACAGCGACTTCATCTATTAGTCCTAGTACAACAGCGACAATTTGTTCTGATACATCAGTTTTTACAACAATGCCTATCCCATCATCTACCACTTCAAAGACTACTTCTCCATCTACAACCATTTCCTCCACTACTTATCCGACAACAATTTCGACTGGTACTGTTGCATCTACATCTATTATAACTAGTCCTTTAACTTCATTTATGACAACTACTCCTACACTTACAGGTACTACAGTAATAATTATTCCTACTTCGACAACAGTTTCGTCTACTACTTCTCCGACAACAACTTTGTTTACTGGTTCCTCAAATAAATTTGCGACAACTGCTCCTACACTTACAGCTTCGTCAACTGCTGCCTTAACATCTATAATGAGCAGTAGTCCTAGTACAGCAGCTTTGTCAAGTACTCCGACAAGTTCTTATATTACATCAGTTCTTACAACAACTCTTATCCCATCACCTTCCACCTCAGTGCCTATATTACCCGAGCCTAGTTCTCTTTTGAGAACTTCTACACAATCATTAGTATTAACATTGCCTGAAACAACATTGACGGCTACGACTCCAGCCACTTCTTCTGAGACTCTATTTTCGACTGGCACAGCTGATACTTTGACTGTGTTAACTAGTCCGACTACATCTTTGCTAAATGGTCTTACACTAACAGCTTCGTCTGCTACTGCTTCAACAACTGTTATGACAACTCTTCCTAGTGTAACAGCTGTGTTAAGTGCTACGACAAGTACTTCTGATACTTCAGATTTTACAACAACTCTCATCCAATCACCTACCACTTCAGCAACAATAGTACCCGAGCCTAGTACTCCTACGTCTGCAGTTACTAGTAGTACATCTACACTATCACAAATATCAACATCTCATGAAACTATAGTAACGACTACTTCTCTAGCCACAGCCACCTCGTCTTCTACTTCTGAGACAACGTTTTCGACTATCACTGCAGCAACTTCAACTTTGTTAACTAATTCGATTACATTTGCGACAACTGTTCCTATACTTACGACTTTGTCATCTGCAGCTACAACAATTATAATTATGACAAATACTCCTAGTACAACAGCTGTGTCAGGTGCTGCAACAAGTACTTCTGATATATCAGTTTCAACTACGATTCTTTATCCATCACCTACCACTTCAACAAAAATAATACTAGAGCCAAGTACTTCTACTACTACTACAGTAACTCAAAGTAAAACTGCAAACTCATCCATATCAACAACCCCAGAAACTACAGAAGTGAATACTTTTCCTGCCACAACCGCTTCGTCCACTACTTCTGAGTCTCTTTTTTCGACTGGTGTTGCTACAACAAAACCTATGTTAAATACTCCTTCGACTACACTTTTGACAACTGCTCCCAGACTAGCATATTCATCAAGTGTTACTTTCTTAACTGTTATAACAACTAGTCCTAGTATAACAGTTGTATCAAGTACTTCTCGAACTTCAGTCTCTGCAACTACATTTATCCTATCACCAACAGTAATAACACTCGAGCCAAGTACTCCTACTACCACAGTTATTCAAAGTACTTCTACGCCATCATCTATAGCGAAAACTGCAGGTACTACAGAAACGACAATTTCTCTTTCGATTACATCTGCATTGACTACTTCAGCGACCGTATTTCCAACTGATACTGCCGCACCAACATCCATGTTTACTACATCTACATCATACTTCGACAACATTTGTAACTACTGCTCCTTCACTTCACACTTTACAACTACCGTTATCATTTTGAATACTTGTCATAGAACAACACATGCCTCAAGTACTATTTCAAGTACGCCTTCGTTTTCAGTTACTCTTAGTACTTTTTCCCCATTATCAACACCAATATGTCCTGAAATAACAATAACGACTACTTCTCCAGCAACAGCTATGTTAACTACATTTTCATCATACTTCGACAACATTTGTAACTACTGCTCCTTCACTTCACACTTTACAACTTCCGTTATCATTTTGAAAACGTGTCATAGAACAACATATGCCTCAAGTACTATTACAAGTACGCCTACGTTTTCAGTTACTCTAAGTACTCTTTCCCCATTATCAACACCAATATGTCCTGAAATAACAATAACGACAACTTCTCCAGCAACAGCGACTTCATCTATTAGTCCTAGTACAACAGCGACAATTTTTTCTGATACATCAGTTTTTACAACAACGCCTACCCCATCATCTACCACTTCAATGAATTCTTCTCCATCTACAACCATTTCCTCCACTACTTATCCGACAACAATTTCGACTGGTACTGTTGCATCTACATCTATTATAACTAGTCCTTTAACTTCATTTATGACAACTACTCCTACACTTACAGGTACTACAGTAATAATTATTCCTACTTCGACAACAGTTTCGTCTACTACTTCTCCGACAACAACTTTGTTTACTGGTTCCTCAAATAAATTTGCGACAACTGCTCCTACACTTACAGCTTCGTCAACTGCTGCCTTAACATCTATAATGAGCAGTAGTCCTAGTACAACAGCTTTGTCAAGTACTCCGACAAGTTCTTATATTACATCAGTTCTTACAACAACTCTTATCCCATCACCTTCCACCTCAGTGCCTATATTACCCGAGACTAGTTCTCTTTTGAGAACTTCTACACAATCATTAGTATTAACATTGCCTGAAACAACATTGACGGCTACGACTCCAGCCACTTCTTCTGAGACTCTTTTTTCGACTGGCACAGCTGATACTTTGACTATTTTAACTAGTCCAACTACGACAAGTTCTTCTGATACGTCAGTTTTAAAAAAACCCCCACCCAAACACCCACCCCCCCAACAAAAAAAACACCCCCCCCCCCCCCCCCCCCCCCCCCCGCCACTAGTAGTACATCTGTACTATCACAAATATCAACATCTCATGAAACTATAGTAACGACTACTTCTCTAGCCATTAGTAACTCATCCATATCAACAACCCCAGAAACAACAGAAGTGAATACTTTTCCTGTCACAACCGCTTCAACTACTACTTCTGAGACACTATTTTCGACTGGTGTTGCTACAACAAAAACTACGTTTACTAGTAGTTCTTCGCCTACATTTTTGACAACTGCTCCTACACTTGCAACTGCATCAAGTGCTACTTTCGTAACCATTATGACAAGTAGTCCTAGTACAACAGTTTCGTCAATTATTCTGAAAAGTACTTCTGAAACCATTTCGTCCACTGCTTCTGAGACACTATTTTCTACTGGAACTGCCGCAACTACAACTATGTTAACTAGTCATTCGACTAAATCTGCGACAACTGCTCCCTCACTTACAGCTTCATCAACTGCTGTTTCAACAAATAGTATGGCAACTTTTTATAGTACAACAGCTGTGTCAAGTGCTGCAACAAGTTCTTCTGATATATCAGTTTTAACAACAACTATTATCCCATCAACTACAACTACAACAACAATAATACCCGAGTCAAGTAAATTTACTGTTACATTAACTCGTAGCACTTCTACACCCTCATCAGCATCATCATCTCCTGGAACTACACTAACGTCAACTTCGATATTTCCTGAGACACCATTATCAACTGGTACTACTGCAACTACAGCTATGTTTACAAGTCCTACGATTACGTTTTCGACAACTGCTCCTACAACTGCAGATTCGTCACTCGTGACAAGAACTTCTGATACACCAGCTTACACAACTACTTTCACGCCTACAACACCTAGGTGTCCTACAATAACACCTACGACAACTGCAACAACATCAATGATGACAATTACACCTGTAACTACAACGCCTGGAACAAGATCAGGTTTGATTTTTATAATATTTTGGTTCATAATAATTTCTCTCTCTTAAAGATTTGCTTACTACAGGAGAAACTTATCCGTTCATAAACCAAACGTTTCGCATTGTTTTACACAGCTTAAATTACATGATTTGGTTGTCAGCATACCATGCATCGCATGAGCATGAGCACTTATCACTTCTTTGAAGTATCCGTCTGTCCGGAACCATAACTTAGGGACAGGCGAGATAGAATTTCATGGAAGTTAAAATAAGCATACAAACAACATCATAATGCCGCTGCGCATGCGCCGTGATTGGCTTACTATCTCCAGAGTTATAGCATTATATACAGAAAGTTATATTTTCTTCTATATTAAATATGAAAACATTTAAATTCTATTTCTGTGGAACCGGTTATCAAACTTTAAAATTGTAATTGGCTAAAGTAATTAATGGTTACACTTTCTTAAATCAATCCCTATACCCACTGCTCCAACCCAGTCTCGTGGGGGATGGGGCCTGATATTTAAAAATGCTTCTTTTTTAGAGAAGGTTTGGCAGAACTTGTTTATATTTAGCAAAAGTAATAGACTTTGTAGTTTCTAAGAACTGATAAATTAAAAAACGATGATGAAATAGAATTGAATGCCTTGTAGTGTAGCGTTTTTCTTAAATATTATATATATACAGATTTTTTGTTTCTTCAAACATACATGTAGTGCTGATTTAATTTTACTTACAAAAACTGAGTTCTGTATGACTGTAAGATGCAGAAAAAATAATTATCCCTCAGAGATGAGGTCCTAATGGGATGTTGAAATTCTAAAAAGCTCCTTTTCTCTGAAAAAGCTTGTAAGAATGCGATTTGGTTTGGCACAAATAATCAACTTTGTATTCTCTAACAACGGAACATGTAGAAACTGGATCTTTACATAAAAGAGACTCTTAATGGGATGTAGTGATTTTGTTACTTGCATACGTTTATTATGTAGAAACTTAAAGTGACATTATGCGCATTCTTGGTGACAGTTTTATAAAAGCCATTTTATGGTTGCTGTACATTTATGATTGTTAAATTTATGATGATGCCGCATTAGTATTTGAAGTTGGTGCTTTAGAAATATAAAAAATCGGACTGATAAAATAATAGTTCCTTTCTTCGCAGTGATCTCCATTGTGTTATTTCGTACT
>JAFMSR010000016.1:42366176-42377972 GCA_022818135.1 Saxidomus purpurata
GTATTTTCACAGTTCTCATATTTTGCAAAATGACATATTTTTCATGAATGTCAATTTTATAATACGAAAAAAATGGCTCCCATGGGTATTGTACCCAATACTTCTTGAGCTCAAAGCAGACGCTCTTCCACTGCGTGATGGTACAAAATGAGCACTTCTTTGATATTCAAAGTATTCCAAATGGTCAAAGAACAGGAGGTAGTCTACCTTAACAGCTAAATTCATTAGCAGCTTGATCTGGTCTATCTTGCACTACTGTTTTACAGCTGTTATCAACACATTTAACAGTTAAATTGCCGACGGCTTTTTGGAAATGTAGCATGCTTACTATGGCCTCAGGACTTATAGACCCCAGGCCAAAAATCACATTTATATTAAGGTAGTTCCACACCTTACGGCTGAATATTTCAACCTCCTTAGAAAACGGTCATATTTTGCATATGCCGTCTGCGATGTATGTACTTTAATGTGATGCTATTTGATAAGAACACGCTTACGCGACGTTGACGTCATGGCGTCGTCAAGCAGTCTACTCAATTTATGTTGGCGCTTATATACAAACGTTCGTACCTGTGGTATTTATGAACAGATTTTAAAGATTCAAGTCTCATTTTTATGTTACAAGTATACACAAATTTTGGTTGCATGTTTATAACATAATGAGTGCATTTATAGTCAGTATGCCGACTATTGCGACAATTTTGACGTTAATAACGTCGTATTTCGGAAGGTACTCTTGATATATTTTGCCGTTTTGCGAAGAATTTTGTCCGGTGACCCCACCTGAAATTTTGATATATTGCCACCACATAGTAGTTTATTCAAATTATCAAATAAAATCGATAGGTAATCGAAGTCAATTTTTTGCAAAAAGGTTGTAGAAGAGAAAATATTATTATACTTTGTTATATATGACGTACAATAAAGATGAGATACGATCAATGTTCACAGTGCAAAACAATCAAATTGTTGTCACAGTTTACTTGTAAAAAGGCGCAAAAGTATTATGCACGACGTTAAGTGAATTCACATACCATTCCGGAAGTTAATTTATTTAAACATGATGGCTTTCCGAAAGAGAGGCCGTTCCGTATAATCTTTAAAGAGTGAGTCCAAACTATAGTGCCTGTCCAAAGTGAAGTCGATACTTCCGGTGATTGTAAAAATAATCAATCTTCCTGGAGGAACGCGCGTCGAATAATAGAGCTTGGGTATTTCGTGGATCAGAATATGCGAGAACTGTAATTCGTCGGTACATTTGGCAGACCAAAAATGGGCTAGCATCATTCTTTGATGTCAAGTGCCGGCAATACAGTTTCACTACAGCAGTCACAAGCGGCAAGCGGCATAAAGTAACCCAAGACATACATGTGAAACAAAAGTATTGCTAGTATATGACTAGTCTCACTATTTCCACTTCGAAGGCAGACCGATTTTACAGGTTGACATTTTACTGTTGTCCGCCTTCGTAGAGGTGTGACAGTTATAAAATATCAGATCTGTGAAAGGGGTCACACTGAAACGCCAAATTAATTAGGCTAGTATATGACATAACATGTACTACGACGACCACATGCTCAGGCATGCCTATGTCTTAACTACATGTTATACAAATGAAGATAATATAATTTGGGTTGAAACTATGAGCAGGACTCAAACCCACGACCCTCAATCTATGAGAGGTAACAGTGATTTAAAGTCAGCGGTTCTAACTACTTGATCACGGAGGAACACGAGAATGACTTAGAATATAATCTTATTGTTTCGTGTTGCCTCCACGTTTACATTATAATCAGCAGCGCTAGTTGATAAGTCTGACACCCGGCGTAAAAGGGTCTCCCCATGCATGTTAGTTAATGACATACATATTTTAAAAAGGTGAATATCACATCATAGCCAATGCCTTACAAGTCCATAATTGTATATTATTTCATGCTAACGAATGAAATACTCAATTATGTATCAGTTGAATAAAAGTGATGATTTAGATATCATATTAGTCACAGTGATAGTGATATAGATCTGCCATAACTTCTTTTTTGGTGATTCAGGTTTTGTGATAATAGCGTCGCGCTCATGATATTAATATTAAATTGTATCCCTTATATAAAAGGAGTATTTAAATTAGTGTTTCTCAATACAACAGATACACCTATTAGTCATTATAGAAGTGGCATGAACTTCGTTTTGTATTTTTATATATTTCTGTTCAATACACTAAACACTTGCAGACAGACAGAGCAAGTAGGGGCAGTGTCTTGCCTAAGGAAAGAAACGTCGTATCACTGGTGGGGATCGAACCCGGGACCCTCTGATCCTGATTATACGATCAATATAATATCTGTGTCTATTAACTACATGTATGCATAAAGTATTAGCATTGTCACGCATTTTGAGGATTTTTAACAAAAACGAAACGATGTATAGAATTTGGGGTTGCAAATAAATCTTGCAGGATTTGCAAATCAACTAAAACAAGTCTCTAACACGAAGTCATGACTGTAGAAAAATGTAAATGAAGGATGTATGTACATGTGCAAGGTAATATATAAAAAAAATTATGGTAAACTAACGAGGTTGTAAACAAACTATCTCAACTAAGTCTTACAGAATATTTATTAACCAATTCGTTCCTAGTGTCTACTAAAAACATGTACAATGTAGTTTCAAGCAGCTACGTTCCGAAGCAGACGACAATTTGGTTGTCGTCTGGTCAGAATTTAGTTCGTCAGTCTGTTGGATCACCATTACGAATAATGCCTTTGTTTAGATAAACAGAAAGGCATAAATTGGAAATCAAAAGATCCCATTTTAAAAATACATGTATATGTATAAACGGATTAATTGCTGTCGGCGCAACACTCATGATCAGTAAACTTACTAACCGTAAAACATTATTTCTTTCAATTATCTATTTTTCGGGTAAATGAACAGCATAATGTGAGCCCAGGAAAGTATACGCTCGATATGTTTATAGGGTTGGGTGGAAAGCGTGAACGCCGGCGGACAAAACAAGAAACTGGACAATTCAAGAAACGACGCCTTCAGTTGAAGGAAAAAAAACGGCAAGGCATCCGGTGTGCCCTTGAGTAATGACACTTATGTCACACATGCGTCAGCCCGTCCAGCTGCAAATGGGTACCTACGATGACATTTTTTAAATGCCTAGATGTTTTAAAGTACATTCCATGTGGCTAATGTTTCCTCTCATGATCAGCGATAACATATTAACATAAGATCAGTGTTGCTTTAATATAAAACTTATATCATTAAATAGATTTATGACTTTAAAAATGTTTTTTTGTTTGTTTAGACAGCGTCCGGTTGTAAAGAAATAAACCATTGCCTGATATTGCAGTTGAAATAACGACGTTAACGTTACATATTGACGCACAAAAATAACGCATAACCGAAACTAAATTTCAAATTTAAAAAAATCTACTTAGATGACCTATTGATTTTTTTGATATTTTGAACCATCTACACTATGGTAGTAATATATTTGAAAAATAAGATTGGGTCACCGGACAAACTTTTTCGTAAAACGGCAAAACGTATTCAGAGGTAGCTGATAAATACTACGTTATTTACGTCAAAATTGGCGCAATATCATTCGAATTACCAATAAATATATTCAATATTTCAAAAATATGCAATAAAAAGTTAGGCTTAAATGTTTCTGGAGAAATAAAACTTTAATCTTCAAAATACGTTCATAAATACCAGAGAAACGAACGTTTGTATGAAAGCGCCTAAAGAAAATGGGTAGACTGCTTGACGACTTCATGACGTCAACGTCTCGTGAGCGTGTTCCTATCAAATAGCAACACATTAAAGTACATACATCGTAGACTGTCTATGCAAAATATGACCGTTTTCTGAGGAGGTTGAAAAATTCAGACGTAAGGTGTGGACCTACCTTAAATCATATCGCATACTATTTTTTTTTTTTTTTTTTTTTTATCATGATATTTTATTAATGTGTTGAATGATCGAAACAGTTTACACCATTTAAAAGCAAACATCACAATAAAACAAATTATTCAAACTTGCTGTCCAGAAACATGGTACAGTTGGTCAATAGAATAATGCAATTTAGTGACCCCACAGCCTGACCTCAAATATATAATTGATCTTTTCATAGAAGTAAACAAATAAGTTCTTCTTTTAGGCAGAAGAACCTATCTTCTGTTGAAATTTTGATTGCTAAATACAACAAGAGCTGTCAGTAGGACAGCGCGCTCGACCAAAGGGCCAAAAGTAGCATATCAAACTTTAGTTCTGGCTTCCCAAAACTCTAAATGCCGCTATTTTTATATTTTGTTTTTCGTCAGCTGCGGCTTTAGAGTTTTGGATCAGCCCTACTACGAATCCTTACCAGAATAACAGATCATGCAAATTATCATCTAATGCACGTTAAGTAGGGAAATATGATCATGTTTAGGTCATATATATATATAAATTCATCTTTTCAAACCATTTACGGTGTTCTACAACCAAAGTTGTTTTTTTTTATCATTTATTTTTGAGACATACATATACATTATGACAAAACATTCACCATCTTTTAAAGTATAATTATATGACGTATGCTATGCTTTTTTAAATAAAATATAAGTATAGAGAAAGGTAGAAGTGATAGAGATTAGTCAATGAAAGCAAGAAGAGAATTGAAAGGAGAGGACGAGAAGATCTCACGTTCTTGTTCATGCAATATTTTTATAAAATATCTTAATTGCTCTGACTAAAAGAAAGATATAGAATAGAAAATATATGAGAAAAAGGGAAACAAATGGCTGATTCTCGTGTCTTCATGTCATGCTTGCAAAAAAAAGGAGATAAAATTAATACATGTACGTATGTACATGTATTTGAATATTTTTTTTATCATTTCTTGTTCTATCTGTTCTTTTATTTTGTTTTTATTTTGAAATATTTTTTTAATAATGGCCAGATGACACTTCATCCACATCTAAACCTAGGATCGACCATTTTAAGTTATGTTGTTCTATTTTGTTCTGCATTATAGCAATTTCTTGTTCGAGCCTTATTCTGGATTTTAAAAGATTCATAAAACAGAAAAAGTTTGGTGGTTCTTTTCTTAATTTTGTTTGAAAGATATGATATTTTGCTAAGAGTATAATAGTATTTATTGTGTTCATTTTATTTTTTTTCCATAATACCAAAACTTATACTTTCAAAATTGAGAGAAATAGCTAACCCTTTTTCAGTAAGAAATAGCAGTATATTATTCCATAGTATTTGGACGTAGTTACACTTCCAGAAAAGGTGTTCAAAAGTTTCCTCTTGTGAGTTACAAAAATCGCATAGACTTGAGTTCACTAAGTTTATCTTTAATAAAAATCTATTTGTTGGTAAAATACGTAATAAATATTTGTACTGCAAGTTTCTTAGTTTCGAATCTATTGTGGTTTTGAAAGGTTGAATGTATATTTCCCCCAGTTTAAATCCTTTTCAAATATGTTTTTCCATTTTTCTTCAGATTTGATTACAGGTTTACCTTTTAATTTCAATTGTCTTTTATAAAGAAGTCTGTTTGTTGATTTCGATTTCATAAGAAGTTCAAGCATAGTATCACCAACCTCTTGATTTCTGTTTTCCTGTTTTAAGCCTTCTTTAAAAGATGTTGGTATTGCATGTATAAGTTTAATATATCTAAGATATTCACTATTTCCTATGTTATATAAGTACTGAAAGAAATCAAATGAATAGAAATTCTTTGTTCTGTAATCAAAAATATGCTCCAAATATTTGATTCCCTTCTGATACCAAGTGTCGTAGAAAAATGAAATATTTTCACTTTTTATTTTTGAATTATTCCATAATATCTGCTTGTTATAAGTTAATTTACAGTCATCCTGTTTTATGTCATTCCATGCCGTCAATATGTCGCAAAGGAAGCTGTTTACTTGAAGTAATTTCAATTTTATATCTTTGTTTGTTAAGTTAGTTTCAAATATAAGTTTTCCGCCAAAACATTTTAATAACGGTTCGTAAAAAAACATTCCATAAAGGACTGCTATTTTCGTTTAGAAATCGTTTTATCCAGCACGTCTTTAAAGAATTAAGAAACATACCTATATTTATCATTTTAATTCCTCCCTGACTATAATCTAATTCTAAGGCCTGTCTTTTTATTTTCTCTGGCTTTTTATCCCATAAAAAGGTATACATTGTTTTATTTATATCATTTATGATGTTTTGTGGTGGGTTTTGAAGAACTGTCAGTGGATAGATTAGTTTTGGAATAGCGAAGGTCTTTATTACTGTTACCTTTCCTAGAAGTGTAAGTTTACGGTGTTCCCATTGTTTTAAACACGATTTGAAACTGTCCAATTTAGGCTCTAAATTAAGTTTTAAGTTTCTTTCTTTATTGTTGGTAAAGGTCATTCCTAAAGTTTTTGCAGAGTCAGAAGTCCACATAAAATTTTGATTAAGATCAAAAGTTACATTTGTTTTTGCTAGTGATCCAATGCGTAATACTGTTGTCTTATTGAAATTTAATTTTAATCCGGAGATGTTTCCAAAGTCGTTGATTACGGCTACTAATTTCTCAAAAGATTTCTTTTCACCATTATTTATGAATGTGGCGTCATCTGCGAATAAGGTTTCCTTAATTTCCTTTCCATTTATCTTAACACCTTTTATTTCCTTATCTTTGTTTATATAGTTACTGAGCGGCTCTACTGCAATGAGAAAAAGGAGAGAAGATAATGGGCATCCTTGTCTTAAACCTCTTTTTATTTCAAATGGTTCTGATAAATGACCGTTATTAATAACAATACTTTGAATGTTGTGATAAAATAGTTTCACCCATTTCGTAAAGGAGTTACCAAAGTTAAACTTTTCTAAGCATTTGAAAAGGAAATTGTGGTTTATGCTGTCAAAAGCTTTTTCAAAATCTGCAAACAGTAGTAAACCTGGTTTATTGCTGACTTGCATATGTTCAATTGTCTCAAATAGTAATCTGACATTTTCACCTATATATCTGTTTTTCATAAATCCGGTTTGTACTGGATCAATAATTGAATTCATGACCTTTTTAAGACGGTTACTTATAGCTTTCGTTGCAATTTTATAATCAACATTTAAAAGACTGATCGGTCTCCAGTTAGAAAGTAGTAGTGGATCTTTTCCATCTTTTGGTAATAAAGATATTATTCCTTCATTTTGTAACGTTGTAAGTTCGTTTATTTCATAAGAATGATTTATAGAAGCAATAAAATAATCTTTAAGTAATGGCCAAAAGGTTTGATAAAACTCGCTTGACAAGCCATCTGATCCTGGACTCTTTTGGTTTTTCATTTCATTTAACGCTTTGAGGCATTCATACTCAGTAAGGGGTCCATCACAAATATCTTTTTCTGCAGCCGTAATTTTCCTTGTTAAGTTTTCAAAAAAATCGTAATCTGTCTCATTTACCTCTTTTTTGGAGTATAGTTGTTGATAAAAACATTTCTCTGCATTTAATATTTCATTTTGATTTGTAATTAATTTGTTTTCTATCTTGATTTTGTATATAGTTTTCCTCTCAGCATTTTTCCTTTCGAGATTTGCAAAATATTTACTGTTTTTGTCGCTTCCCTCTATGCTTACTGCTTTACTTCTTATCAATTGTCCATTTATTTTTAAGTCATTTAATACTTCTAGTTCATATCTTTTGTTCTTTAGATTGATTTTGTTTTCTTCCGAGTCTGCATTCTCTATTACTTTCCTTTCCATGGATTCAATTTCATTCATAAGAGATTTTTCTTTTTCTTCACTTTTTCTTTTCTTATTAGATGTATATTTTATTGTTTCATTTCGTATAGTACCTTTTATCAATTCCCATAAGGTATTAGGATTAGCTGATCTATTTATTTCAATTAATTCTTTCACTTGTTTTGTTAAGCTTTTGTGATAATCTTTGTCAGTGAGTATACTGTTGTTTATTTTAAAATATCCTTTGCCTCTGGTAGTATTTAGAAAATCAATACTTATTATTATTGCCGAGTGATCTGTTTTATATCCTGAAATTATTTTACTTTCTTTTGTAAAAGTCTTTAAAGTGTCCGAAATCAAAAAGTAGTCAAGTCTGCAGAACATTACAGGATTTGTATTAGAATGCCAGGTATATTGTTGCTTGGCTTGATTTTGAAAGCGCCAAATATCGACCAAATCACAAGATTTTATCATCTGGTTGATTTTTCCTCTAGCTTTTGTGTGCGTAGTACTTCTTCCATTCTTTTTATCTAAGTTTATATCTAATACAGTGTTAAAGTCACCTCCTGTTATGATATAAGAATCATCAAGTGATAGTATTTCATTTTCTAACTGGTGAAACATGGAAGTGTTATCTTCATTTGGTCCGTAAATATTAAAAACCGTGACTAAACGATCATTTATTTTAATTTGAACAGATGCAAGTCTGCCTACTATTATTTCTTTAAAAATACGTTTTCCTTGGCGATGCTCTTATCAAATAAGAATGCTATCCCAGCTCTATTGCTTTTATTGCCGCTAAAAAATGACACTCCGTTCCAATCTCTTTTCCATTTAGCAATTAAATCAGTATTACAATGTGTTTCTTGAAGTAAGTATATTGAGCATTTTTTGTTTTGGAGCCACTGAAAGACTTGTTGTCTCTTTTTAATATTTCCTAATCCGCGAACGTTGATAGAACATATATTAAATTTTTCCATAATCGCGTATTGGACTCGAAAATGTATGACATGGAGACAGAGAAACAACTGTTAATTTGTTTTTTGACATCATGTAAAGTATTATTAGTAAAGATAGAGATCAGGGCTATTTGCATCATGGTGCTTTCGTGGTCAGTAAGGATTTTACATTATATATTGTATACTATATACAGAGATACGTGAATTCAATGTACATTTATAACCAAGCATTATGATATTTCAACAAGTGTCATTGCACTTGAGGTCATCCTAATGTAAATACAAAATACATGGAAGACAACATCAAAACAATAATATATAATAATTGTGTTTTATCGAGGGAGAATTGTTGTTTGTAATCGTAATAGTATATGTGTGATAATAAAAGGTCATCCTAATGTAAACACAAAATACATGGGAGACAACATCAAAACAATAATATATAATAATTGTGTTTAGTGAGGGAAAATTGTTGTTTGTAATCGTAATAGTATATGTGTGATAATAAAAGAGCTTTACTAATGGTCACTTTGTTTTCAGACTAATACTAGTGATCTATTTTGCAAGTTTAAGTTATTTGTTAATTTAAAAATGCACACAGTTTAACTACGAGGTACGAGCACGAGCTCTCATTAAATCAATTAACATTGGAAGGAGATATGCTGTTGAAAAGTTTACTAACTTTTCGGACAATTTAAACACACTGGGCTGTTTTTCAGAGTTCGTGAGTTCTATTTATCTTATATACTTGTCTAACATACACTGCATTAAGATTCCAAAAGGCAATGGTCACTTTGGACGGTACAATCACTTGTAGCACTTGCATTACGTAAACAATTGATGACTATTTAATTGACAAATTATTAAAAAGTTTGGTTTGACTTTCAGATTCTGGTAGCGATAAGAGACAGAGAGCCCTGTTTTGTGCAGTTACGTTAGGGCGTGGCTAAATGTATTAGATGAACGTTTAGTATACCATTTGAAACATTTGTAAGCAGGTCCTTGTTTTTCAAACCAAAACCAAAGCAAAACTCATCAAGTATAGGTGTATAGTACAGGTAGTTCTAATTACCAAAAAAGAAGAAAAATGAGAAGTAACAGATTTGGACTTGTGGCCTGACTTCGTAATACAGATGGCAGAGATTAGTTCTGACACAGTAAATCTTTTTGTAGAACTTTTCTTTCCACCTCCTCTGTGGTCTGTGGGTAAGTTGGTTGTATGGCTCGAAGTTTCCAGCATTTATACCAGATCTTATGAAACTGCCGGTCCATATGTTGTAAGTACATGTCTGAAATTGTAAGGATTTTCTTTAGATTGAAACACTACTGAAAACCATCATATAAGTAAATTATGACGCTATGATGTCACATAAAGAAAACAACATACGCGTATTTGAGATTCAGACCTAGATAAGTTAAATATTTGTAAGTATGCTGTACATTATTGAAAGTAATGGGCATTACTTATTCTTTTGTAGTCAGCTGTAATAAATGAATTCGTAAATATCCACAAATCATCACCTTAGTTTCGAAGCTGATTCAACAAGCGATAAACGTTCGTAAATCACTATGTAATAAGTAGACCACCAAACACAAAGTGTAACGGGGGTGTACAGGATTCAACTTGTCTGGCTGTCTGTCTGTCTATCTGTCTGTCTGTAGACACTAAATTCCGAAAAACCCTGCTTACAATGTAACGATACTTTAAAGAAATGAAAATTACAATGATAAGTTGTGCATGGTTCATGTTACTGGTCACTAGGTCAATGGTGCACGAAATAGTAAATTCTTGTAGACGCTTTATCTCCAAAAACCTTTGTCAGAATTTAATGATACTTCACACAAGTGTTAAGTACAATACCTAGTTGTGGAGTGTCCATGTTTCGGGTCACTAAGAAAAAGGTCAAGGTCCCAGAGACTCGAGATAGTAAAATCTTGTGGACGCTTAATGTCACAAACACATGGCCAGAATTGATACTTCACAGAAATGATAAGTACAAAGCCTAGATGTAAATGGTCTATGTTTCGGGTCACTTGGTCAAAGGTCAAGGTCACAGGGGCTAGATATAGTAAAATCTTGGGGACGCTAAATCTCAAAAATCCCTAATAAGACTTAAATGATATTTCACAGAACTGATAAGTACACTGTATAGTTGTACATGGTTTATGTTTCGGATCACAAGGTCAAAGTTCAATGTCACAAGGGCTCAAGATAGTAAAATCTTTTTTATATCCAAAACACCGCAGTCGCAATTTAATGATATTTAACAGACATGATAAGTACTATGCTTGGTCGTACATGGTCTATGTTTCAGGTCACTAGGTCAAATATCAAGGTCACGTGGGCACGAAATAGTAAATATGTGTGTGCTCTTAATCTCCTTCACCCCTGGTCAAAACTTAATGATACTTCACACAAGTAATAAGTACCATGCCTAGCTCTTAATGGTCCATGTTTCAGATCACTTGGTCAAAGGTCAAGGTCACAGGGGATTGATATAGTAAAGCCTTGTGGACGCTAAATCTCCGAAACCCGTAAAGAGAATTCAATGATACTTCACAGAAGTGATAGGTACAATGCATAGATGTGCATGGTCTATGTTTCGGGTCATTAGGTCTAATGTCAGGGTCACAGGGACTAAAGATAGTTAAATATTGTGTGCTTTTAATCTGCAAAACCCCTAGTCGCAATTTAATGATATTTAATAGACATGATAAATACCATGCCTTATTGTGCATGGTCTGTGTTCCAGGTCACTAGGTCAAAGGTAAAGGTCACAGGGGCACGAAATAGTAAATATGTGTGTGCTCCTAATCTCCTAAACCTCTGGTCAGAATTTAATGATAGTTGACAAAACTGATATGTACCATGCGTAGTTTTGCATGTCTATATTTCGGGTCACTAGGTCAAGGTCATAGGGGTTCGATTTGATGTTATCAAAGACGGTTGACGAGTCTTTTGTTGAAACAAAACTAAAAATAAAAGAACTATATAAATGACACATCGTACAACGTACCTTTCCGTGGGGAAAGTAAAAGAAGCCTGGTAGTACTGATGCAGTTGCTATTCCTTTGCCAAAGTCAAACGATGTTAATGTAAAATTTCTGTCGATCC
>JAFMSR010000016.1:42384240-42405918 GCA_022818135.1 Saxidomus purpurata
TTCAAAATATGTATAAAAATAAATAATAAATAAATATACGTTGTTCATGATTTGCTCTTCCATATCTGTCATACCGAAATATTTATTTAAATGTTGACAAGTGTAGTTCACAGAAATGGTTCAGTTTGATATTTCTATTTCCAGATCGAGACGACGAATCTGTTCCAGCTGAAAGGTCCTCGTGGGACTTTATGGTTGACAGATAGTAGGGAACAGGTATGCATTTGAAATAGTCCAGTTCATCAACTATGTACAAATATGCATGCATTTCATAAATCATTGAACTATGCATGTGGATGGATGCAACGTTTTTCTCCCGTCTGTTTGACCGCGAGTCCGGCTTGAATAATACGAAATAATATTCAAGCTTATTTCATGAACATTGTCTTATGGATAGAGTGCAATATGTAACATATAACTGAAACAAACATTTGTGTTGGTATGGTGTTATAAACACTTAAAAACAACTTTCCCAGTGGATCCTGAAATAGTTCAAAAGCCCTTTACATGTATCGTGTGAATTTGAGGTAGCGATAACTAGATGCTGATTTCTAAACATTGAATAATCACAATCAGCAAAATAATGAACCCATGCACTGTGAATAGTACTAGACATTGTGTTTTCAAGTACATGTATCCTAATAAGCTTCAGTTGATAACCTGCTGATATACAAAGTTGTTTAATGTATAATATTGTTGGGTCAACTGGCAAATAAGTTTTTTGATAATTTATAAATAGCTTCAATAATTGATTGCATTTTAGACTTAAGGGGGGTCACTGGTGAGGTTTTGGATTTTTGCACTTCCAGAAATTTACATTTGTCATATTTCAAAAATGATGAGCTAACTGGAAAAAAACAATTATGTAGTATAAACTTAGGCACAATAGGAATATTTTAGTGTAAAAAAATTGAACATTTTTGAGAAAAAATATTTTGACCTCATATTTTGTGACTAAATGGGGGTAGGGGTACAAAAAGAGTCATTTCTCAAAAACCGTTTAAGATATTTACTTAATTCAAACTGTATTACAAGAAGAATTGTTAGGATATAAAAAATAATTAATAACTAGTGCCTTTTACGGTTCTTTGTTACAGACCTATGCCGTCATATCTCAAAGCTGGTCGAAATCTAAAAAACACATATTTTGTCAGTTTTTATTGAATTTCTTTCTTATATGCATATTGACCCCCATATTTTATTTTTGCATTCTAAAACAAAGGTTTTAATCAAACTGTAGGCAAAATATCTGAAAAACCTCGATATTCCTTTATCATGAACTCTTCATTTATCAAAAATTGAAAAAATGAATTTTAGTAAAGTGGGTGGGGTAATAATAAGGAGCGTTATATTTATTTAGATGATGATAGAAATACCACTATCTCTAATTTTTCATCCTAAAGTATGACATACTACATTAGAAGAGATTAAAAATTGATACCCATTCTGAAACATACATCACATACCTAAACATTTACAATACGAAAATTCTAGCTCATTCTGCATAAAGCACCTTATCTGATAGTGTATCACTAAAGATTAATATTGCGAAAAAGTTAAGTCATTGACCCATCATTATTTTTCCAGAAATTAACTAGCAATATGTTAGTCTCCATAAAAAACAGGGTCAATAAAATTTCTTGTTAGTTTGAATTTCAGCAGTGACCCCCCTTAAAGAGATTGTTGAAGTGCAGTTAAATTGTGGCATAAATCGATTCACATAAAATCAGTTGGGGATTCTATTGCTTGCAAATCAGTCACCAGTTCGACATAAGGTTTCATCGAATAGGGAGTTCTAAATCTGTATTATTTTGTGTTCCATAAACTATCTAGTTAAATTAAAATGTTTAGTATTCTTGTCGTACCTTCTCTTTCTCAAGAGATGTATGCTAACTTTTATGAAGCAGCACATCGCTCCATGACGTTGGAGATCATTCATGTCCACATCGTTAAAAGTATGGCAAAAATGTGCAGCAATGCATTAAAACAATACAGAAAAGTCAACTAAAAATATATGCAAGTCTTGGACAATTTTCAGCTATGTTTCTTTTATTTGTTCAAGCTATTCAATATCAATAGTATTATTTATAGCTTAGAGCAGACACAACCTTATACCAGCTATATTTTATCAAATTCAGTGACTCCCTTAAGTATAAAAAAACTCCGTAGTCCAGCAACATGTCGTAAAGGTTTTTTTAAATCCAACAATATCTTTCCCGTTTGCACTTCATTTAATGCGGTATAAAAAAACCAATGGTGGTTTTTAGAATAAATTTTAATGAGTAAATTAATGTATTCTGGAGTTTGTTTAGATACTAATAGCGATGTGTATTCTCTCATCTGTCTTGTATGCGAAATTGACACAACTATACTGCTAAACGGAACAAAAACACTTTCATGATATATATCTTATATTCATAATTTCAGTACCGTATCAAACGATGTGGGTGTGGAATCAGTCAGTGACCTTTCGTAAAGACTTGGATAGATAGATAGATATCTTTATTTCCTCCACACCAGGGAGAGCACAGTAAACATATTTACAGAACACAGCATCAACCATACAAAGCACTATACATGTATATACATTACACATATTACATCATCACATACATATACAATAACAAAACAGACGCTCTGATTATTGATCCTTAGACACACTTGTAGTGTGTGAGCTAGGTAATATGTAGCTGAATAAAATGCACATGGTAAAATGTATACTGTAAATTAATATAAACTCGTTTGTGTCATTTGATAAGGTTTACGGGGAATATGTATATTAGTGTTGAATATTTGTATATATGTATGCTTATAATTTACCCGAACTTGACTTTTTGCTCAGATTTCATTTGTAATGTTTTACATCAATTTTACCTAAATCATTCCTCTTTGTTAAAGCTGCCCGCTCACAGTTTCCGTTGAAAAAAACAAAACTTTTCAGCAATGATATAGTTCTACATAATCTATGAACAACTAATGGCTATAATCAACAAACAATATAACTCAAAATCTAGGATGGAATTTGCAAAAAAACAAATGAAAATGTTGGTTTTACGGAACCGCTACACTATATGTTTATATTGGAATTTCAAAAGCGTGTGTAACGCTCGTATTATTTCAAGTCAACAGATATGCTTTACACGAATTTATACTGGAACCTTTTCATTTGACCATATGTTCTGAAATATGTTATTTTCGTACAGTTTGAAAAAGTTTTTACGTAAAAATCAGAGAGCGAGCAGCTTTAGACTAAAACCTTAATTAGACTTGTTTTACTCAGGAACCATTGACACGTACATGTATAATTATAACATTATCGTACTTATAAACAATGTAGATGAAAGGTAAAATATCTTTGAAATGTTATGCACTCTTTACAACAATGCAAAAGTGGAACTATTTTGATATGTACAAATCCAGCTTTCTAAATTGTACATTATGTAACACATGTACAATTTACAATGTTTCGTGTGTTAAATAATGCAATTATCTGAAGTCATTTTGGGATATTACGAAGAGTGCATATTAGTTTTGGCCTATGTAAGTCGAAATTAAGATACAAAGATACTACAAACGGTGGTTTTTGACACGAAACAATTTTTAACCTTTTAAAAATGTACTAAGTTTATAATTTACGCATTTGTTTCCTCTTTTTCTACAATCTTAACTCCAGCTGTAGCATTATGAATAGTAATCTATGTTATTTAAAAAGAACTTACAAATAAGCAGGTGTGTCTTGGTACCAGACTGGAGTAGAATCGTTAAAATATACAATAATCTTCTTTGCGATATTAGTGACTTTGAAGGCTACGAAAAATATTTTGGGCTGAAACATTAGGTCGACTTGATGGCAATCTTAAAACAATTGATTAATTTTTTTTTCAAAAAGCTTGTACTTATGTCAAGTGTTGTGAAAGTGATAATAAAGTAACATCACGAAATACTTGTTATTCATTTGTTATATTTCTTGCGCATTTCAACTGATCCAAAGTGAATCTACGACTATGTTTGGCTGTGGATCAAGAAATCTCACTCGAGTACAAGGAACGAGGCTGTTTTTTTAGAACCAATACGCAATTGAAGATATATTTTCTCGCCGCTTGATGTGCTTAAAAACGTTTACAACAAGTAAAATGACTTTGACGCGAAACTTTGCTAAGTAACATGTGGGATACCTATGATCACAGATGCTTGGGGTATGGACTCGCCGCCCAATCTATACTTGTCCCATGTTGTACGGGACGTATATAAATACAAGATTTGAAACAACTGAAAACTCCAATCGCATATTTAAGGCATTCGTGTAAATAAGGAATAACTAACCGGTTTTTCCGATGCAAAACAATATTCTGAATAAAATCCCACTCCAAATTGCATCGAATACGGTTGAATTAAGAGAAATTCGAGGAAAAACACTTCTGTCACTTACGCACAAATCAGATTTAGTATATACATGAAGTTATAAAAATAGGTTCCCCGCATCGCAGTATATGAAATAACGTGCGCGGGGTACCATCACGTTTACAGCGGGGATTTTGTCTTGTTGGAATGCTATATATAGCGGTAAATTTTAAAGCAGATTTATAAATAAAACGACTGGTTACATTTTTATTGCCTAAAGTTTTCGAATCGTTACTATTTTTAGAAACAGTATAGGTGAGATGTGATAGAGGAAATCTATTTGTTTCAAATCTTGTATTTATATACATTGTCACCATAAACATGTGATCAGTAGGTAAGTACAATAAGGACTTGCATTTGTAATTGGTTAGCTAACACGCAGTTGTAGGATGTATATAAGGTACTGCAGTGAGCAGGGGCGAGGGTCAGGCCTAAGGGGATGAGGTCCAGACCCCAAGCATCTGTGCCTATGATAGATAAGACAAGAAAACTGTGTTACAAAAGTATCAAAAGTTGACTAAAGTAAATAGGTGCGATGACCGTCAGTATGATCTTGAGCACTAGATCTATTCCACACATTGGCAACTACAAACAAGGAACTTTTGTAAAGATACTTCATGTTTATAATAAAAAAGTAACGATAAGTGAGGATGTAGTGTATGACGTCGAAAGTACTGATTATCCTAATTATCTTATTCAAACCAAATAAGCAAAACTAAAAACCGAATTTGTTCCTGTCTCTGCTTTTTATCCTTTTTAGTTTACAGGAGGTCAATGAATGGTTTTTTGTCAGACGGACCAGCTAGGAAAATGTACCTTGCCGGCGAATAAGTCATGTATTCACAATAGCTAGTATATTCTTGGTGCAGCTGGAGCCAGTATCATCGAATATAAGACCCGACTTCAAAATTTCTCGCAAAATTGCTTACATGTTGCGAAACTCTTAAATATACAATGGAAACTGTTGCGAATGTGTACGAAAAATGCAAAAACGATGAGAGACTTTGTACAAAGTATGAATAATATGCAGGAAAACTATGTCTTGAATGTTATAAACGATGCCTTATGATCTTGAAACAAAATCCAGAGTACCGGTTGTTTGAATATACCGCTGAGTTATATCATTGCACGTAAGTAAGAGATTGTCTGGTGCAAGCGTAATTTGCTAAAATCCACTATTGGCATGCAGCTTACTAAACACTTTGCACCTGTTATCTTCCAAAACTTTGGTCTATGATAGGTAAGGGAACATTTTCGCGCCGTACATTTATTATTCAGCTGTGTAAGATATTCGCATATTCGCACATTACCATCATTTTGTGATACGAAGACTATAAATGCACACAAGTCAGTGCTTTTATCGACATTGAAAATGACATCTGATTTTTCCATTTTCTCAAGTACAGCGTTGACTTTCGTAAGCAATGGAATTTGCACGCGTCACAGAACGGCTAGAGCATAAGGTTTTGCACTATCATTGAGTGAAATGCGGTATTCGTCCTGTAACTGTGCTAATTCTCTGAATAATTTCAGATAAGTGCGCTGCACAGACATCACTGAAATAACTTCCTCTAAGTTAAGCTTGACCAAATTCAAATTGATAATCACCAATCTGCCTAACAAACTATAGTTAATATCATTTACAAGTATGACTTCTACTGTGTAAATATATTGATTTGACAAGGATCCGGAAACATTCACCTTTTTTTCTCGGACTGAATATCTTTTTGACAGTTTCCTTATATTGTGGACTTCCAAGACATTCGTACATGGAAAGTTTCCGGATTGCCACTGCCATCATTTTCAGATAATTGCTTTCTTCTGAGGGCCCAATTAATGCTTTGGTTTTGTAACAAGCAGAGAAATGGTCATGTTTCCCATACTTGTGACAGTTTTTTCCCTGTATGGGACACTTTCCTGTACCTGAGTTCCATTGCATCGTGTGAAACGTTTTTCTCATTTATGTGATAGTGTCTTTGTTCTTAAATTTGTTGGGATGTTGGTTAGTTGGTTCAACAGCCTTCTTTGGAGTCCGATGCTTCTGCCGAGCACCATACCTGGCCTCATCTGCCGATCCATGTTCTTTCTCGTGCTGAATTTTAACCTGACTTTAGACAATTTCACTTTGCCTGGCTATCTTAACTGCATTTTCATATTGTCAATTCAGCTTCCAATTGTATTATGTCTGACAAATTGGTATCTGATATTCCAATTATAATTTCGTCCATTATTTGTCAGATAATTTGAACAGAAATCGAATGAAGGACGTGATGTCGACGTGAATGAAGTTTTGCACGCTCATAAATAACGTGAAATGTTTATGAAATTCTCAAATCACTTTGTTAAATTTCATTTGATCATCAGCTTACAGCCCAAACGATTTCATTAAATTGTCCGCAGGTTGGCCGATGTTATATATCAAGGAATGTCACCATCATCTTTAATGTTGTTCTTTAGAATATAATCCTTGTTTTCATTATCCCATTTATTTGGCTGAGTGAAATAAAAACTTTGCCTTGTAATATATATTTTAATGTCTGAATTTTGTCTAAGTTGGACTTCACTTTATTTGAGTAAAGACAATTAAAATAGGCTACTTTATTACATAAACAGGATAGCAAAGGACATTTGTATTCAGATTTTCCTCTGATCTGGAACATTCATTTTTCGTCATTCCATAGGCTTATTGTACATGAATGTCCTGTTACCGGCTGTTATTTGCAGAAAGGTATAACATTAGTTTGAAAAGTACCTTTAAGTGTCAGTTACAGTGTTTAAAAATAACGACATTCCTCTGGGATTTAATTTCATGGAAAAGGAACTTGATCGACGAAAATGAGATATTTTGTCTGTAGCCCGTTTGTTTGCGAAGAAACGAAGGCAAATATAGCATTAAGGTAAGTTTTAATGTCTTTAAATATGAATTATTTTTCCGAAAGACGTGTGCAGTACTTACAAACGCCGTTGACAAAATCGAATTGGTGGCACTTCGTCCATTTTGTTTTGAGTGTTAACAAATTCAACAGAGTTCACTAGCCAAATAGAAAAGGCAAAATCGAGAAGGCTCCATATGGGAGACGGTCTATAAGGGATAGATCACAGTGTAAACGGGGCTGATATACAGGGGCTCTTGACCAATCAGAATATATCTAATTTAACTGCGGTGTTATAATAGAATTAATAAAATGCAACGCCATAACACTTAAAACGTTTAAAGTGTTTTAAAATCACGGATGCATGCAGTTTATTTTTTTTATATACGAATTTATTTTAGTTCGGTTGCGAAGAAAGCTCCGTAGATTATTTAAACGTTCCGAACTTGCGCTACATAAAGTTTTATAAAGGGAACAAATCATGAAATAAAAAGATTCAATTATAAACTCGTAGAAAAGTAGTTATTTGCTTTTGAAAATATACGCTTCTAAATTATATAGTGTTACAAACGCGTTTGAAATTCCAATATAAACATATAGTGTAGCGGTGCCGTCAAACTATGCTCACCAACATTTTCGACAGTTATGCCGCGGACAACACAATTCAATACAGGGAGATATTCACAAATAAAGAAATAAATCGGTATAGTTCTTTTTCACTGCACTTCCTCGTAATGTCATCTCTCACTGTATGCAATTTAAACTAATTCCCTTCAGAACTTTATGAGTTATGCTCTCAATGTGCAGTATCACTGTATGAAGTGTCAAGTAATTCCATTTAAAAGTTTTACACTTATGCTCCGGACAAGATAAGTCAATAAAGGGAAAAACGTTTTAAAAATAAAGCAATATTAGGGTATGTTGTGGGGCAATGCACTTCCGCTGAGCGTCCTCTCTCATTGTATGCAATATGAACTCATGTCTTTCAGTACTTTAAAGTTATACTCGGACAAAAAAATGTAACAAAGGGATTCAATAAAAAAAATGCAAGTTAGAGTTATTGTTCTTTGACACTGCACTGCTTCTCGTTGTGCTTTATCACTGTATGAAGCTTTAAGTAATTCCCTACAATACTTTTGGAGTTATGCTCCGGAAATAGTTCCTTCGGGGGCATAAAAATAACTAAGGTGTAATTTCACAATTGGCTCATATCATTGATTATGCTGTAAGGTACCGCCCCCTTTGTGGCGGTGCTCCTTAGTAGTCAAGAATGCCGAGCTCGATTGTAACATAGCTCTCTCTATAATATAACTTGAATACATACACTGCCACCCTATATGGCATGTACATATACAAGCAACTCAGTCACCACACTGTGTACTTTAGTACGATAGGATTCTCTGGATAATCTGAGTACGCACAGTGCCACACCTGTGACATATACGTATACAGGTAAAGCAACTCAGTCACTGCAATGTGCACTGAGTGTCTTTATGTCAGGATAACATCTCCAACATCAGATGGCCCGTAGAAACCCTGCTAAGAGATTGAAAAGTCTGGAACACACTCAAAAGTTGACCATGGTAATTTAATAACAATAACATCTACGTGCATGACCACATCATATGTTAGATAAACATATATTGTAAAGATTCCGTACATAAACATTCATACTGGCGTTGTTTACAAGATACATCGGAGTTTGATAGATACATCGAAGGACCGAGCCTATGTAATGGGATCTTTTCCAGGTGTTTAAACGGTAAGCTCATTACATGTATTTAAACGTGTATATATATATATATAACATCTAGTTCTGTAAGTAAATGGCAGAACGGAGACCAACACAACTTCTAGGATCTGCGGTCACATGATACTTTAGAAGAGGCATACCTCAAGGAAGAGCCTTACATCTGTTTACTTATATGTAGCCTATATACATTGCCGTGCTATTGAAGAATTGTACCGTTGACACGATGTTTATTAAAGTTAAAACTGCATTTCTGTATTTGTCGCTACTTGGAGAGACTATATGCAAACTAGCATTTGTTTATACCTTCAGCAGGTGGATGTTGCACGTGTAAGTCGACGGATGTAAGAATGTATGCTAAGTACTGTTGTATTTAGCTTCTCAGAGTTTGACCTGTGAGAAAAGATGGAAACTGAGGGCGAACGCTGTATTTATACATTCTGGGAATATGTCATGTGACCATAACTACCAATCAAAACCCAGGACTACTGCAGGGTTCTGTGCTTAGTCCCAGCACAAATTTAACAGTAAAGCATAACAATGATAATGTACAATAGAGTTAAACCCACAAAGGGCATGCTTTTTGTAAAAGCATGGTAATATAACACGAACAGATTCCTAATTCGGCTCTAAACTAAAAAGCCAGATGTCAATACATGAAATGTATGAATACATGCAGACGAATCGTAATACGTCAGAGACAAATAGTCCTTAATATATGAATAACGATACAAGCCTGGCTAATAATTAATTTTAGCCTTAACAAATAGTATTTGTGAATAAGATAATATTCTAAACATTTAAAAACATAATAACTTGTATTAAGAATAAGCCAGCGGTACTAAACAGAAAAGTAGTCCTTCACTCCCAAAGTTGACTGGCCGCCATATTTTAAATAACAATAATGGGGGCGCGAACACCTCTCAGAAATCTTCAGATTTCTCTGTTAATATAAGTGAATGATTACTAAGAACTGTCTGATTAAAATGGTAAATAAATTGTTCATTCACACCTAGATGGGTTAGTCGTAAATAAATTAGACACAAAAGTTATGCACCTTTGAAAATCTTCGTTTGGAGAGATGCATGTAAACAACAGTCCATTTACCGAAGAAATGTCTCTCAAAATATGACAATGTTGAAGAAACTTTGCTGATCTCACTTGAATCACAACATCCTTATATGATAAACAGTCTATACAGGTAAAGATAAGTTCGTTTAAAGTTATATGTAAAATGATTCAGATCACTAAATGTGAAAAGTCACCAGTTTCTGCCATGTCTGTAAAAGTCAGTAAGGGAGTAACCCTTACAATGCTTTACGTGTGTGCTCGAGGTTTAGAAAGGAGATCACAAGAATCATGAAATATCACCAAATGGTATTTGATCAATATGAAGCGCTCTTATTTTACAAGAGGGCAAAGTATGCATTCATTTTATCTGTAGTGCTCATGTTGTCCGAGACTTTAAAATGTCTATGATAGTTTCTGGTTCGATTTCATTTTTGTAGAATTTATTTTAAACTTGTTGTTTTAAAATGTATGTTAGAGGTTAACCTTCCTTTGATAAGTTGTATTCTCAAAATGATATTCAGCTAAATCATCTTTACAATCATCTCCATTTTAAAAACATGCTTTTGTAACTATTCCAACGGTACCCGGTATGGTTCCCATCCCACAGTCTGGTACAAGTTGTTTGTGAATGGGTTCTTTCACTTACTTTGGAAATGCAAAATTGTTAACGTTCAAAAAAACAAAAATAATATCAAACAGGGAATGCCACGTACCAAAAACGCAGCCTCCCCAAAACGAGCCCCACAGCACCAAAAAAACAAAAATAATATCAAACAGGGAATGCCACGCACCAAAAACGCAGCCTCCCCAAAACCTCCCCAAGTCAAGTCATATATATATGAAATTAAATTGTTCAAAAATCCGATCTTTGTTAAATAGATTAAAGTCCCAGGATCACATTTACAAGTAGCTCTCATTTTATCAAGAACATGTCTTACTGGCAGAAATGACCTTTATTTGTACCAAAAACATTTCTAACTTTGCTTTATAAATCGGTAGGTACAGTACATATTAGATACATAGCATAGTATTTTTTCCAATGGTATTGCAAAAAATGAGAAAGGATTTCTGGCAACACCTTTTCTTGAAGAAAAAACTTGAATACAAAAGAAAGACATATGTCAACATTGCTTTAGAGTGAACAGAACATGGTTTTATCATTATCCTATCTGTAAATCAATGTTACTTTATCAGTAAATTCAAAGAGAGCCTGGGACTTTAAAACTCGATACATTCTTATGTTCATACAATTACGTAGGCGAAGTGGAAGGGCGGAGAGTATTCAATTACGACATGTTTCCAGTGTGGTTTTGCTTAGTTAGATATAGTAAAATTCAACGATGCGTATGGCGGACAACGCAGGCAAGAAATGCACTTATAACTGTTTTAAGCTCAAAGAAGTGTCTCACTTTCTTTTTGCTGCACACTTCATCAGCTAGTCTTCAGTGTGTATCTACAAATAGCTCGTGTAGCATATTTCGTTAAATACACATTTAAAGTCATCACTATAATTTAAGAACACATTAAAAGGATACATAGACATTTCGAAAGTAAGGGTATGTTCATTTTCATAATTTTGAAGATAAGATTTGAAATACTTTTACCCACTATGATTGTTCATTATAAAAACTATAAAGAAATACGCATTCCTTATATGGTTTCGAATATAAAAATTTCGCTCTTGTCGTATGCTATTTTATTCTTATTCGATAAAGTCAAAGAAAATATCATTAAAAATAATCTATTGATGCTTTCGCTATGGAATCGGATTTATATTCGTTGAAATCTTTCATCTTATGTGTCACATATAGTGCTGGTTAATAAGTCATTCGAAAAAGTTGCGGCTTTTAAAAAATGCTTTAGATAGCAACTTGTTCAGAATTTGAGGTACATGATAAAATATCTCATTTATTCGTCTTCAAATGTTATTAAAGTACATATGTCCACTTATTTTTTTTTTGTAAACAAATTGTTCATTTCTACGGGAGCAGATCTTCCAAGTTTCTATATTATTATATATATGTACAAATACAGGGATTTTAAAAACAGACTCATGGTTAAATATAACTGGATTTTTCATAATTTCTGTAAATATTATACAGGGTTATAGCAAGCACCTACTGATGACGCACTTTTCTAAACTCTAATACATGCGCTTTGATTCCAAATTTATCCTCTTTTGGCTCTCCGTTAGCGGTTATGGGTCATTACAAACATCTTAGTTTAACTAGAAGTAGAGACGGGAAATGGTATAAACATATATATCAAATAACAACATTTTGTAATTCTGCATCAAAGGTCCTAGGTATTATGATACAATTAAAGATTACATTAAAGCAAAACTCCGTACGTAATCTATGTTTCTTTTTAAGACTAACGAGATCCGTTTTCTTATCACATTTCTGTATATATGATATCATCAGCTATTTTAACAATTTACATTAACTAGCGGTTAAGCTAACGCTCGATTAAAATTTGTGGTTGTATTTGCTTTCTAAAAAGTTTGGTATAAGTAAAAAGTTATAATCTGTACAGAGTAAACCCGAATCGGCACATGAGCTCATCAGTTTGTATCTTGCACGCAAATTAAATCGATGTTTAACTTAACAGTCAGTTACATTTCCATATCATTGTAAATATGCAATATACTATAATCAATTATTATTTTATTACATATGCATGTACATGTAATAGTTTCTAACACTAGATAAACAATATTAAGTTCTTAACATCAATAAAATTCGAAATAAAAATGCTAATACGCGCTTAATTCCTTATGGTACAAAACAAATAACAAAAAGTGTACACTTTTTGATATATTTGACAAAAGTTGTTTTAAAATTTTGTGAACTAACTTCAACACTATTTATAATATTGTATTACCAAAAAGGTTACATACAATTAAAAAATGGCATCCGTTATCGTCGACTTTCATCAAATATTTACGCGTTCTTTTATGTTTTTTTGTCTTATTCATGTCTTCAGTAACCCAGATAGCAACATTCTAAATTTATGTTTAACCTAAACACACACAAAAATGTATTGTATTTCTAAAACTTAAAACCCAGATAGCAACATTCTAAATTTACGTTTTATCTAAACATACACAAAAATGTATTGTATTTCTCAAAACTAAACTGGTGTTAAAATTTAAGCACATTGGCGAAGGGATTGCTTTGATATCAAAAGTATTTTACTATTGCCAAATACGAGTCTAAATCTGCGTTCAGTCTGTAAATAATGTATGTCTATATATTCTAATGATAGTTGTTACACTGCACAACTGATAGCATTCAATATATGTCAACATGTTTGCAATGTGCTCGATGATTTTGCAAACAGAATTTGAACGTATGTGTATGATGTGAGGAAAAGTTGAACATGTAATTCCTTTACAGTGAAAATATCAGTGAAATCTGAATGATTGTGTATTGTCAAAATTTTTGATGACGAATGACTTTAGCATCGAAGGAGAACTTGGGCCCTCGGTTTAAAGCAATAAGAGATTCGGAAAAAGAAAACCCGTCGAAGATTTGTATTTATTTATATGTATATGTATAATCTCAATAGCTTTTTGATAGTCAAGGCCAATTATAATATAACTGTTTACCTCGCCTGCTTTGGCGAGGCAGAATCGAAACTGTGCGCTTTCATGCGCGCGTCCGTCCGTACGAGCTTATCTGGACTGTAATTTCATGTCGTTTGGAATTCAAATAACCTGTACCACACAAAACAACACAGTTTTATCAGTAATATGTTTTGCTTACAAAATAACAAAATAGGGACCACGAAATACACATAAATCTATCTATCCCCAAATATGCTGAAGCATTAAGTCTGCATCAATAGAGTGTCTAAATTTTTATTGTTTGTTTTGTTATAATGTAAGTTGAAATATAGAATAACCTTTATCATCGAATAATGGTAAACGACTAAATTTGTTTTTTCGATACTTTTGAACTTCTTTTTATATTTTCTGAACCGATTTGCTTTTTTTAGAATCGAGACAAGAGTAGGAACATGGTACTGGTTCCAATATTGATGTTTTACACGTTGTTGAATAGCAATGTCCAGGCTACGACCTCTTCAACAGGTATGGCATTTGAGATAATAATGCAATATGAATTACTGAGAGTCATCCTCTGATACACATGAATACATATATTATCTTCTATCATTGGTCATTTCTAAATTACTACTAAAGTAAATGCTCTGCTTTGCCTCTTCTGTGTAAGATCACCTGTCTTTCCCCGAGACCTAACCGCAAAAGTAATTAAGAAAAAACACTGGCATTTAACTCAGTACCTTTATATTCGTCAGACGATGTAGACGTATGAGAGACTACAGCTATCAGACCTGGTAAAATTGAAAATCAGACATTATTCAATCTTTCAACAATTAATGGTTTATTTTCGTTCTGTTTACATATTTTGCTATTGATGAGTTTGACCTGCGTGAAGTAAAAGCAACATAGTTTAACGTTAAAGCATTACACTGTATAGCTCATGTGTGTATCATAAATAATTTAAATCATCGTCATCCAAGTCTCTTTTTTTCATTTTTTTTTTTTTTTCAATTTTTTTTATTATTATTATTATTTATATATTTACAAAGCAATACCGGATATTAGTAGTAAAATTTCATCTATTAAGGCAGTATAAAACATAGTTCATATAATGCAAAATGTAACATCTGTACCTGCACACAATTCACACATTACAAGAACAGAAGATATATGCATCTTAGTCATTTTAAACACGGGCACTGTGTATAATTTTGTTAGCATATATTAAGAAGTCTGTATCAGAAGTATAACCAGTGTGAACGTTGAGCATATATTACCGTACTAAAGTAATTCTATGCAAAAATGTATTGATGTAGGTCTTCATTTTACGTTAGATCAGTTTCTATCCATTTCATTAATCAAAGCGCTGAAGGCACTGCATTTGTGTGTGTCTGATATCAAAGTGGGTTTGGTCAGCTCTCATCTACTTAAAGCAGGAATTAAGACAAGTGTGGAATGGTCGGAGGGGTAAGGGGTTATAAATGCGGAGAAATTGCAGCTTTTGATATACTCCAACTGCGAATTACAATTAATTTTATTTGTAATTATATTGAGTTTAAGTGGAATTGTGCGCATTCAAAAATAAAAATCCAGCTGAAATAGTGTGTGTACGAAAGGGTAGAGGAAATAATAGCTTTTAACCCAATACACCAAACTCTTCCCGCTACCAGTACGAAATAATAACTTTCAAAATATTACTTTTCTTTTTTTGACTTGGAGAGTCTTTTTAGAAGAAAAAAATGCAAGCAGGAGTTGCTTCCCTTTCACTGCCAACAACAACAACACAAGGGAGATCACTGCGAAGAAAGGAACTATTATTTTATCAGTCAGATTTTTTTATTTCTAAAACACCAACTTCAATACTAATGCGGCATTATCATAAATTTAACACATTTAAATGCACAGCAACCAAAAATTGTTTTTATAAAACTGTCACCAAAAATACACTGTGTGCAGTAAAATGCGCATAATGTCAGTTTAATATCTGTTCTTTGAAAATAATAGCTTGATCTAGAGTAATGAATTTGATTTTCTCTTTAGATTATTGCACTTCTGTCTACATTTAAAAGGTATTTTAGACATGTAGATTTATGTGATTTCTTACAGTTATTCGTACCCAGGTACGAACCGACCTCGGTAAAATGCGGACATTTTAAGACCCTTTTCGAACCACGCATTTACATAAAATGTAACAATTACAACGTGTTTAAAGCATAAAGATGTGTTGTCATATTTCAAAAAGACATCTTCCAGTGCCTCTGTACAGTTAATTTGCTGATAAGTTTCAGTTTTATACCTTAACGCGTATTTAAGACTAGTTTCAGACGCTACAGTGCGGCCTATCATAAAACGGACGATGTAAAGGTATGTACACTTTTGATGATAGAGGCGTTGGCAGGTTAAAGTTCGTTGTTTTTTTTATGCTGAATTCCGAGTGTTGTAATTTAAACTTCAAAAGTACCCAGTGCTTCCATAATGTATTACGATGTTCCGATACTTTATGTTCAAAAAACAATACTCTTGCTGCTTTCATAGAAATATCTGGTAAAAGACTTTAAATTTTTCGGCCTGCCTAGTTTTCTTTTAGTATCTTCGGTCTGACTAGTTGTGATCAAAACCGCGTAGGAAAATAGCTCTATACAGAACAGATAACTCGTTGATTTTCTTTTATTTATGTTGTTTTCTAAAGATATTTTTGACACAAAATCATTTTTTTAATCATGTCAACAGCTAAGTCTGTTGTTCTTTCCCCTTACATTGTATTTTATAAATATGAGCTGTGTTCAATCTGTAGGATTATTTTAGACTGAAATTGAGGGTCGTTACTAAAACCCAGAACGGAAGATGTTCTTCGGTTTTAAAACTGGAGGATGCGCGTCTTGAAATAAGGGCATTATTTGTGATAAAAAATAAAAAGAGGCACGAAAATGTTTCATAACAAAGTGGCCTGTATACATAGTTATAACTCATTTAAACTAACCTAGGGTTTAGGTTTAGGGTTAGATATTATTTGACCGACTTTCTTAAAGACTGTATCAATGTTTACCAACTTTTTGTTTGATTTTATTATTTGGCATTGTCCAGGTAACAAACTTATGGATAATTAACCATAGACTTCTCAACGCCTGTCATTTACGTTTTACTTTAAGAAGTAGAGCTAATCCGCTTCAGACGGCCTCACACATCGAAGGTTCGCAATTTCAATAAATTTATTTTACGCACATATTAATATCATCAAAGGCGTATAATTTTAAGTTTAATGGGTAAGTCAGAAAATATCTTGACGTAAAATTGAAGAACTTGTTAAGAGGACACACATATTTACTAAAATCGCAGTACCAAATGTGAGGATATTGAAGATTGAAAATTTCTGAAATGGAGAATCATGGAGGAACCCATTTTGAATTTGTGATGTCATAGTGCTGTAATTAAATAGTTCTGCTAAATTAAAACCAGCAGCTTCAAATATATTAAAACACGGTAACCTACATGACACTTAATTAATATTAATAATTTCAGGTGAAAAAAACAATCATGAAGAAAGAGTAAATGTGATTCCAAATTCAGTTTTAAAAAAGGGGCGTATCTAATATTATGTCTTATTTGCATATATTTGGATATTTACTAAATTTTCCTTAAGTCTGAAACCGTAGCTTAAAGGGTGTTAAACCCATAGTTTAAGAGACAACCAATCACATTAGCTGAAACAACTATGGGTTTAAGAGGTGTTATACAAAAGGTTTAAGAGTTAACTGAATTATTGTGCTCTAGACATTAAAGTCTTAAACCACAGTTAAAAGTCTAAGATAGACAATTGTCGTTTTAAGGGGGGTCACTGCTGAAATTCAGAATATCAAGAAATTTTATTGACCCTGTTTTTATGGAGACTAACATATTGCTAGTTAATTTCTGAAAAAATAATGATGAGTCAATGACTTAACTTTTTCGAAATATCAAATTTTAGTGATACACTACCAAAAAAGGTGCTTAATGCAAAATTAGCTTGAATTAGAACTAGAATGGGTATCAATTTTTAATCTCTTCTAATGTAGTATGTTATACTTAAGAATGAAAAAATAGAGATAGTGGTATTTCTATCATCATCAAAATAAATATTATGCCCCTTATTATTACCCCACCCACTTTACTAAAATTCATTTTTTCAATTTTTGATATGTGAATATTTCATGATGAAGGAATAACAAGGTTTTTCAGATATTTTGCCTACAGTTTGATTAAAATCTTTGATTTAGAATGCAAAAATAAAAAATGGGGGTCAATGTGCATATAAGAAAGAAATTCATCAAAAACTGATAAAAAATGTGTTTTTTAGATTTCAACGAGCTTTGAGATATGACGGCATATGTCTGTAACAAGGAACTGTAAAAGGAACTAGTTATTGATTAATTTTTATCCTAACAATCCTTCTTGTAATACAGTTTGAATTAAGTAAATATCTTAAATGGTGTTTGAGAAATGACTATTTTTGTACCCCTACCCCCCATTTTGGCATCTGTCAAAATTTGTCAATTTAACCACACAATGTGAGGTCAAAATATTTTTTCTCAAAAATGTTCAATTTTTTTACACTAAAATATTCCTATGTGCCTAAGTTTACTTCTACATAATTGTTTTTTCCAGTTAACTCATCATTTTTGAAATATAACAAATGTAAATTTCCGGAAGTGCACAAATCCAAAACCTCACCAGTGACCCCCCTTAATTAACAGGTTACGTGACGCTTTAAACCATGGATTCAGCTAATTTGATTGTTGTGTCTTAAACTAGGGGTTTAGGAGACTTTAAACTACGGTTTAAGACTTTAAAGCACGGATTAAGAATTATTGTGCAAACGGCACTTGAAACTAGGTGTTTAAGAGGTGTTAAACTATGGGTTTAGACCTATAGTTTAAAGGATTAATGTCAAAGATATTCATTGCATTTCAGGAATTACATAAAAAGACATCAGAATTCAATCTCGTTAGCTTTGACGGTGCCGCAATCGCCCCGTTCGCTGGCTGTATCCGTGCTGCTACCGTCATCTGAGTCTGTGGAGCTCAGTCGGTAGCTGTCGCCGGTACTTAGAACTTACAAACCTTTGCCCTGATCACATTTTCATCAGAACCGCCAATGAGTTTATAAGGTCTGCGTTTAGATCGTTGCGGTACAGTACATCAGTGTCCCTGTCCGCCGGAATTCTCTTCTGACTAGGAAAAGGATTCTTCTACTGGCTCCAATAGCTTCTATCGTCCGTTGAATAAATGATGTGTCGTCCGTCCTAGGTCATTTTCGAAATACATTAGCAATGGCAATTTTATCTTTAGAGCGTAGGTGTTTTGATAATTTTATCGTCGACATTTTCAGTTATATACATGCAGGTTGACGGAGAAGTAGTGTTCAAATAGAAGTTAAAATCTTAAATTATCGGTGCTGAACGATACGTTTAATGCAACGAAATGATAAACAAGAACTATCTTTAAAAACGATGTTCGACGCAATTTTGAGTATATGAAAGTGATTCATAGCTAGATTTTATAGCGAAATTTAGTGTCAAGTAAAAATTTAATGCATTCAGAAGGCGAAAAATGACACAGTAGGAGAAAAAGTAAACCTTTTCATATGCCATTTTGCCTTTTCTCTGTCGCTTAATGATTGTTAGATAAAAACTAAATGAATAAAGGTACATCAAATAGAATGTAATATTCAAAGTCTAAATTGTTACATTTTATTTGATATTCATAAACTAATTATACTTTATAATATATGGGAGTTGGCCAAATTCTGTAGGTAATGAATAAAATTAGATTATGCATCCGTATGTTTTATAACAAGCACAGATTCCGGTTGCAACACATCATAAATCATTTCTATTCAAAAAGAACCCATGGGCGTTTTACACTTCCTTTTAATGACTTAAAATATATCTATGTTTTATTATTTTTACCGCTTTTACAAACAGCCATTTACGTCACAAAAAAACTCATTCTTACACTGCTACGAACCTTACACATTATATCTTATTTCTTAGATATATAAAACGGCCTACAGATAATTCTTATTGTTTTAATGAGATCGCGAAATCAAACTGATGAAACCATTAAAGTCACAGGATCACTGATATAGTAACATAAATTTATTGATAGGACAATGATAGAACCATGTTCTATTCACTTTTAAACCATGTTGGCATATGCCTTCCTTTCGTATTCAAGTTGTTTCTTCAAGAAAAAGAGTTGCAAGAAAGCCTTTCATATCATTTGCAATATCATTGAAAAAATACTTTTTGGGAATAAATAAAATGAGGAAAAAAAAGTGAAATCAATAAAAAATTGATTTGGAATGTTTGGAGGAAAATCCCAAAAATCTAAAACAGAATAAGTTAACACCTAAATTTATAAGGTCTGATTTCATATTATATTAAACGATTGGGTAGCACAAACATTGAACAGGGTAATGTGCACTACCTTTTTTTACCATATTCATTAAGCGTAGTTGAAATGCTCATCTCTCCAAGACAACTTCCAGAAAGAATGTTCCAACTTCTCCGACACAAGGTCACAGTCACAGTAAGGGGTCACTGGTTTTTCGTGTCTACTCCACATCTTCTAAACCCTTTTCAATTTCATGAAACTTGGATGAAATGCTCATCATCGAGACAACGTGCAGAACCCATGTTTTAACCCAACCGACTCAAAATCAAGGTCTTGCTACAGCGTAATCTATTTTTCCTATCCACTCCATATCTCTTAAACCCTTTGTAGGATTTTCATTAATCTTGGGTCAAATGTTTACCTCTTCAAAATAACATACAGAACCCGTGTTCCAACCTCATTGGTTTCAGGTCAAGGTCACGAAAATGGCCATTGTTTTTTCTTGTCAGTCCGATATGTCCTTAAGCCTTTAAAAGATTGTGGTGAACTTGGGTACAATGTTCATTTCATCAAAACGGAGTGCAGAACCCATGTCTCCCATGTCTTTACATAGGTGTGTCAAGGTTACAATTAGGGGTTACAGATCATGATGCTTCATTTTTGGAAGGATCTTCAAGGAAAGTTTTTTAAATGTCATCTCATTGAGATTATGCAGACCAAAATGTTTTAACTGAGCCGACTAGGTCAAAGTCAGACTCAAGTCCAAAGTCATTCTCTCAACATTCCATCACGCGACGGGGGTGTAATCATCTTGCACTTATTCTTCTTCTTAGGCCTTGCTTTTTTCAGCAGTTGTGTTTGGAAGGTCTGTTTACCACTGATATATCGCAAGACCTTTATGACTGACATTTTCATTAGTCGTGATATAAAATAAAGAATATAACAACCAAAACTCTGTTTCTACATGTATATGTTTTGGTCATATTGTTTTCTAAAAACACAGATATATATGAATGATAAAAAATATATAATAAACTTTACATAAAGCCAGCCCTACGTAAAAGTACAGAAAATCAATTATTTAAGTTTGTATGTTCATGTGTCCGGAAACCGTACTGTAAACCTCAATATAGTTATAAATTGATAAGTTTTTCAAAATATTTTCCTTTGCGAAATTTCCCTTTGCATATTCAAAAGCACATGGGACCATTTTAAAATTTGTAGTTGACTGAAGACCAAAGGAATAATGAACAGAAATAAGTATTCCCTTGAGCCATGTGTTATCAGTTTGCACGAAAGGCATCATCTATGAATTCCCTATTATAGACTTTGAAGATAAAATTTTCCCACTTCTTCTTAATAACACGCCCTTAACACCTACCCGATATTTGGAATGTATGTATTATTGTCAATATGTAGTCCAGACCTCGGTGTTAGTGCAGGGAGTAGGTGTATTATATCTGATTTTCAGCCTGTTACATGTGGTGTTCCACAAGGCAGTATTCTACGCCCATTAATGTTTCTTTGTTATGTAAATGACATGAAAATCAGTATTGATCAAACATGTAAACTGATACTATATGCTAATGATATTTGCCCACAAAGATCCAAATGTCATATATGAAAAACTGGGAAATGTCTTGGAAT
>JAFMSR010000016.1:42406418-42479416 GCA_022818135.1 Saxidomus purpurata
AGTGAATTTTAAGACGTCGCTCAAGCTACAGTTGAAAAGTTTACATTCAGAAGAGAAAAGTATGTTTTATATCCGTTTGGTAAAGACACCCAAAACCTCGGCGTTGCTGTTAACGGAACGTTATTTTGAAAATATGTTGGAGTTTAGTAAAGTGGACATAAAGTAATAACATACCATGTAAAATATAATGCAAAATGTGATTTTTTGCATGGGACTAGATGTACGCTATTTCTTGAATGCCATGCACTATTTTCCTAGGGAAACATGCAAAGATGTGATTTTTCCCAAATATAAAGTAGCGAAAGAAGCTCTTTCATGTTACATCTTTTATAACGTTTTCATCATTCACCCGGTAATGGTAGTTTGCGCTGAGCAAGATTAGCATTTGCGACGTCTATATGATTATCAGTTATACACGAACCAACCTTATTATTCAGACAAATGTTCTAGTCGTTGTAATATCTGACTTATATTAGAATGAAACTAATTTACTTTTAGTGAACGACGTGCCAGTTCTAAATGTCAGTAGTGGTACAACGGAGATAGACAGTCGGCACTTTGTTTACCTAAATATCAACGAACCATCCGATTTCACACTTTTGGGAACAGATGATGGGGTGTTGTCCTACGACTTTGTTAACACAACGGCAAATGCAAATCTGACGGAACCTGCCACTGATAAATCGGTTACTGTCACTCTGATTGTGAATGATATAAATCCAGTTTTTGTCAGGTATAAATGTATCTGAAACTTTTCTAAGGTTATTAAAACGACTGATATATCAAACATCATTGTGTAACAGTGATACCGAAAAATGTTCAGTGTGCCAGTACTTAATCAAATATTTAATAGAAAATTAAATGCAATTTTGACTTAACCATAATTTTGGGGGAACTTCAAAGGCAAATGCTTCGATCAAGACACGCACTGCATTTAAACTAATATGGAAAAAACATGCACCTGAAAGGTATTACTTTCAGTGTAAGTCGTGTTTAATGTTTTTTAAGATATTATGAGATCGAGTGTTTTTAGTCTTAAAAGCAGCCATCGTTAAAAAAGGAAGTATTTCTCGAGAGTCTTCTCTAATAATACCGTAACAATACTATTTTAGTGTTATCGCAAGAGATGAAAAAGGCGCGACTTCCCCGCCAGTGGACGTGGTGATTGTACTCTGTACACTTTGTAGTTCTCATGGTCAATGTAACAACAGTGTTATTAGGGAAAATGTCAACACAACAGATAACTTCAAGTATGCGTCATGTGATTGTGAACAATACTGGACAGGTATGTTAAAAAGTACTAAGTAGAATGAAATATGAACCTATCAGATTTGACAACACTTTTTTGACAATATTTCAACATCCTTTCTTATGTTTTGTGTAGATCTTGTGGTACAAGTTACAACACATATTGAAATAATTTTACACAGTTAACACAACCACTGTAAACTATACGCTTGTATAAAATGGAGATATTTTAACAGAAAAATAACTTATTTACAAGTACATGTCACTTATAAGTTAGAGTGACTAATTCGCACTAGTTTCCCTCCCGAAATGAAAATTATTGCCCAGTTCATTTAATTATAACAACCATTTTTTGACTACATAAAACAACAGGGGACGAATGTGAACAAGACTTTGATGGGTGCGCAGTTGACCGCTGTTCATTTGGCCAGTTTGGTAGGAACTGCACTGACACACCAGCCGATGACCACAAAGAAAACTCGAGCCTTATATCGTATACTTGCACACCTTGTCCAGACGGCTACCAAGAGGATGATAAAGAAAAATGTTATGGTACGATGGAAAATTATTAGATTCCCTATCTACTATAATGCACAATTTTACTTGACGAATCTTGATTATTAAAAATAAGTGCTAGATACATAGGTTTCACATCATTTATAACAGTTTGAACTTTCAACTTATTTAAAGGTGAAACCCCGGTGCTCTATGAGTTGACTTAAACTTCACAACAAATTAAAACAAAGTAAATACACCACGAAGGGTTAACAAATGGTAGCATGAATACTACTAAAACTGTTATATGTTTAATGAGAAATACCCATTAAAAACTTTTTAACCCACTGGTTCAAAATTGATGTAAACAAACGGCAGACGGACGGACGTAATAACGGACGGACAACGCAAAAACAATATCCCTCCGCCATTGGTGGGGGGTAAAAATAGTCATAATGTATGCAACTTTACACATAAATGTCATTAATCACCGATAAACGTTTACATACATGTACCATTTGTGCTTACGGCAACTGATTAGTTTGGTTTTTCGGTGTCACAACACATGTGTAAACAAACAAAATATCCGATTTTTTTTTTGGCGTTTACAACAGAAATGTTCGATCAAATAAAAGGCAGGTATTTTACAATGACGTAAATGAATCAAAATCTGTAAAAATTCAAATTGTCGGTACCAGAACCGGGTTACACCCTTACAACATGATTCAGTTAATGTTACAAATGTAATAATTCATATGAATTTCAGTTTCTTTTAAAACTTGATTTTCAGAAAAATCACGCCGTGTTCCACATGTTTTGTTTGTCGTTAAGTGCTAACAGACTGAACGTTTTGACAGGTTTCTGTTTTCAACATCCGCAGTAGTATGTTTCTTATCTTGATGTTCTGTAAATTCAAATAAAGTCGCACACAGTTTAAAATGGTATCAATCACAGTCATGAATATAATAGAATTATAGAACTATATACCGCGGATTTTTGTGCATATGTTTAAAATTAAGTATCCGTGTGGTTTCAGATATCGATGAATGTACTAACAATACAACATGTGACCAAAGATGTGAGAATACTGAAGGAAGTTACAATTGTTACTGTTACACCGGTTACAGAATGTCAGATGATGGCACTCATTGCAATGGTAAGATTCTATGACTCACAGCTAGGAATACTGTATAATTATCCAACGGTTATGAAAAAAGACACTCTCTTAAACTGGTGTCAAAGTAAATAATTTCAAAAGCATTATTAATAGAATATTTGATAGTAGTATTACTCAATCCCGGCCAGGGCACTGGAAATTTCAGAAACGCTTTTCAGTGTTTCCCACCAATCTAGAGATGAACTGGTTAGAAACCAAGATGTAGTCTCACGTGTATAGGTGCTTTACATCAGGCATGTAAACAAGAACCAAGGGGTCTATTCGTAAAAGAGGTAAGGTCTGGTACCCGGACTCCCTTGTATATGTATCTGTCTTTCTACATACCTTGAAAAGGGATGGTGGACTACAAGCATATCTAACAAACAAACAAAAACTCAATCTTATTCAAGCTATGCAGCAAGTCAGTTTGGTAAATCAGCGTTTTAAAAAATGCTGCAGTACCATAAAACATTCAGTAATGTATGTAAAGTTGTTATTGTACAATTGATGGGTGGATAGCGAATTATTACAGAAGGCCTCCATGTTGATTATTTGTGCTACAATGAGGCTTTTTTCGATATATATTGATCTTTAAAAGTTATGTTTGAAGAATAAAATCTGCTAGGTGAAAATCACTGTATTGTCGCCTAACAAATTTCATAGACGACTCACATTGTTGTAGCGATATTTCACAACTCACTCTTCTTATTACACCCCTGCCCATGTCACTGTTGGGCTTGTAAAGCCAATCCAGGAGTTTTACTGTTTTTATGAAACCTAACCAAAGTCTTACTGAAGGAAGTTTCAAGCAAGTATATGCCGTCACACTGCAGAACATAAATGCTGTACGGTGGACAAACAGTGCTATATAAAATGCACTGCAAAATACAGTGTTGTAAAATCACTAAATGAAAAAGTATTGCATCGAAAGCACTATACAAAAAGTGCCTGCTTTTGCAAACATAGGTCACTGTAAGGAATTTTTTTCTTAGTCCAAAACAGTGCGTATTTAATTGGCCAGTTTTCCATTTTATTTATGTTTATTAAAACAATAAAAGCTATATGTAACCAGCATTATCATTCAAAACATTATTTTTGGTATAATTAAACAGACAGATTTACGGAAGTATCCTAAAGAGATAAATTCTAGTAAAAAGTGTCAGTTAAAGAGCATTTTCGTTTCTTATGTCCACACAGACATCAATGAATGCGAGGAGTCTACTCATAAATGCGATCAGATGTGTACCAATATTCCCGGAGGTTACAACTGCTCCTGTTATAATGGTTACACGTACAACACAACAAACAAAACTTGTGATCAAGGTAGGTCAACTGACGACGATTGTATCACACAATATTCTTATATTTGATCATTCTTCAATAAACAGTTGAATTAGCTGACCAGATTTAAAGGGATAGTATGATCAGTATGCATGTATGCTTAGAAAACATTCGACAGGGGAAATGACATTAAAATCATATATATCACAATTGAACTTTAACCTTTTTTATATACTGTAATATCTAGTTGATTATAGACTACACTAGTAATATATGTCACTAAGCTGAACAGATTTAAAAGGGCAGACATTTTTTCGTTGCGAGAATCCTGTGATACTGCCCTTAATTGAAAACCAAAACACATTTCCTGCTCTTTTAATATATCCATTCCCAATGTTTAGAAAAATGACAAAAATGTGGTCTTTCAGGCGAACAGTTGACAGGGTGTAACGAAACCTGCCTCCAAGCACACGGTTGCACACACAACGCATCTAATCAGACAATGTGCTTCTGTCTTCATGGGTATCAACTTAATGAGACGAATAATACATGTGAAGGTAAACACATTTGTTATTTAAATGAATGATAATGTTAATGCAGTATATCTAAATACGCACTCTAATAGCATCATAAGTTGTGCAGACTAAACATTGATACCTTTCCGTGCACGTTGAACACTTCATCTGTAATAAAATAGTCGACACAGATAGACCTTCGTGCAGTTATTGATTAGCATAAGAAACACTTCATTCGTATGTTTTTGCTTCAGATTGTGATGTCTATCAAATATCAATAACTATCATTTCACTTTACTGTCTGTATACGATAAAATGGATGTGGTCTATTCATTAGACCTGAAATATTTTACTGTCTGTATACGATAAAATGGATGTGGTATATTCATTAGACCTGAAATATTGCTAATATGTGAAATGTTTGGTGTAAACAAGCTGGCTATCGGTAGAATAGTAGTCACGAAGAATGCATTTGAATCCGATGTTTATAATATCGCATTGTTTTTGTCATGACGTTTCATATGTCATTTGCCAGACACCTCGTCCACCTATTGCTATGTCATGAAATGTTTTTGATGATAAGTTCATGGGTCGTCTTTCTATTATTAGTCATTCAAATTTGTTAACTATCACACAAGGACTAAACTAGAAACTGCTAAATCAAATTAGTGTTATACGTCAATATGTTTCCATAAAAACAAAGCCCCAATTCAAAATTTGATCGCAAGTGTTCAAAGCAGATAACCATCCATTGTAATCTACTGTTTGAAATATATTTCTTATTCTTTGAAATGACAAAACACAAACATAACATCTACGATAGTTACGCTAAACAATAAGCAGTCCCAATAAGGCATTTGGCGCAGTTCAGAACGACTCCTCTAAAGCATTGGTAACTAAGTCAAATATCTTTACAGATTTACATGCAACCCTGATTCTTCAGAATATTTTGATTCATGTGCGCTAAGGAACTGGGCCAAATACAATGGGCTCTGACGAGCTGGGCTAATAGTTTACTTTATTGCTATACAGCAAACTTTAAATTTCGTCTTATAAAGAAAATAAATCATTTTGTATGACAAATTTCAGAGATATGAAACTTTACACTTTGGACTTCTTATCATATAACAATTTGTTTTGAAGTTCGGAATTGTTTCTTTGAGATGTTTATGACCGTCTACCAGGAATATCAGGATTATTCAAGCGATATGAATTATTTAAAAACATAATTTGCCATTTTTCCTACAGATATCGATGAATGCGACACCAATGCATGTTCACATTCCTGCACCAATACAAATGGCAGTTTCACATGTACATGTTTTACCGGATATAAACTACATGATGATCAAGTTTCCTGTAAAGGTAAGACTTTGTTCATATTTCTTGAATATTTGCACACTTAAACTGTTTTTAACTGTTCTTTTATTAATTCATTTTGATCGCTTAATCAAAATGCAATTTTACAGTGAATAATTTTACCGATTTCAATTTGTTTTTGCTTTTCACTTTGCTTCGTTTAAAAAGTAACATTATTGAACAGAAACCGGTTCTTTCAATTAAAACATGCGACAGTACGCTTCCGTTTATCTTTCTGATTTCGGTTTTCAACATTTTATGGTACGACCTTAAGTAATTACTCATTCATGTAACAGCTATCTGCTCCTCTGGCTTGATTTCGTGCCAATGCGTCATGTAATCATATTTACCAGGAATAGTTTGCTAATTTTTAATCGTAAGCGTAATGTTTCATATCAGATATCTGTATAATTCTTATTTTTCGTTCTTTCCTCATTGCCATTATTTTGTCAGAATGCGAGTTTCCGAGTTTCGGTGACAATTGTGCAAGTACATGTGAATGCGGACGAGGATCCCTCCTGTGTGACGTGGTGCGTGGTTGTGTCTGTAACGTAGGCTGGACTGGAACTACATGTGAAACTGATGTTGATGAATGTCTGACCCCAAATGTTTGCCAGGACTTAGATAAAGTCTGCACAAATACCATTGGCTCTTTTGAGTGCGCTTGTCTATCGGGGTACGCGTTGGAAAATGAAACATGCATAGGTGATGTTATCTTACACATAAGTTCATACTATATCTATACTTGACAAATATCATTATATTAGAAATGTAATTTCGTTCTAGGCAGATACGCGAATTACATTAAATTTAATAGATTGGTTCGATCTAAACGTTCAATTTGTAAATATTTTATATCCATTTTAGCGTTTCAAACGTTATCTGCAAAGTATGGCTGAAATCAAATCATCTGCAAAGGTACATGTACGACGCGAAAAAATCTGTGTTTTATAAGTTTTTGTCATTAAAAGTGTCATTTCTATAGGTAGTGAAAATAATCAATACATATGAAATTGTAATACAGAGCCAGGCATACACTACTTTGATGGTTTTATTGGATTAAGATATACATAGTTTAATGTACTTAAATCGGTCGAATAATAATAAGACCATGATTAAGTGAATGCGCTCAATTGATATAAATACGTGACAATTCAAGAACAAAATATATTATATGTCAATCTGCCCGAACAGCAGTGTCCGAATTCACTAAAATAAAATATTATTATTCCGAGTGTCACGTATACAGTTTCGCTTTACTGTTATCAATCTTCTGAAAAGGAAAAATCAAGTGTAGCTCAGCGCCTACATTTATGTTATACTCGTCACTTTGCACTTAAAACGGAATATTATAGTTTGGTCACAAAATACTTAGGACAGACTGTTTTTATTAGCAAAGCATATCACGTGATTTGTTTGAGCAATATGTATGGTCGATTAAATTACAACAGTCTCTTTCTAAATACATTGTTTAGGGGATAGAACAGAATAATTATGTCAACTGTCAGATCTCAGAACTTGACTGGGAAATAGAGCATTCCATTATCAACTCAAACATGTGAAGACACTAGTTGTAGATCTCTATTTTTCAGCACTCTAGACACAGAATGAAATTATTAGCCTTGATTAGACTGTAACCATTGTCAATTGCTATCGAGCGATTGTTGCCAACTGAATGTATCAATATCAAACTGAGGTCTGCTGTTCTTGTTCTGGTTAATCAATTGACTGGCGGTTGAGACATTGAATTTACTAACGACCAGGTATGTATGTTCTATTAACAGATATAGACGAGTGTGACGATCCAGATCTTAACATTTGTGAACAAGACTGTACGAACACCATGGGTAGCTTCTCGTGCAGCTGCTCCAGTGGCTACACTACTGATCCTTCAGATGCAAACAAATGTATAGGTAGTGTAACTAAGTGTTCCTTTGCATTCATAAATATGTAAATAATGTATGTACATGTAATATGGGTTAATTCAAATTCAACAGTATCCGAAAATATAAGAAGCTCTTAAAAGTGATGATACATTAATTCGAAATATAGCTATGCATTTTTCTGTTCGTTACTTACTTTCTTGCCATGTTAATTCTCATTATGTTTTCTGATCTGTTTGAATATATTTGTGCATTATGCTCACCATAATTTATATTTTTTGTTCAAATTTTCCTTCATGTCTATTTTATAAGCTCAAATGTACTTAGTGTTTCTGGAGAAGTCTTGATAACATTTTTGATGTGTGAAAATGTATCTTTATTTTAGTGTAAACGTGTTCATTTTGTAGTCATGTCCTGCAACATGATATCGCGTAGTCCTAAATAGGATATGCAGTAATGACATGGTTATTGTATAAGTGTTGATTGTAATTGACCCCGTGGGCGACATTCAAAGGCTGAAAGAAAAATTCAACACATTTATCTAGTTGTTACGAGTCACATCGCCAGTTGCATGTCCTTACTGATACTATTATCTTGCTTTTAAAATGTTACAATATAATTTATATAGTTGTTTATTGTTTTTTGAGATGTCGACGAATGCAATAATGGAGTGTCTGAATGTGAGTATCTCTGTACAAACGTAGACGGAAGATACAACTGTGACTGTATGTTAGGGTTTTTACTGAATGATGACCGGAAAACCTGCACTAAAGGTATTCTTTTCTGTTAGCACTGACACAATTTTTGCTGTGATCGTTGTACATCACTTTTTGTAGTATGATATTTAGTATGCACGATAGAATTTCCAACAAATCAATATTCATGTTCCAATACATTGCCTTAATTTCAAATCAAGGTACAAACTTTTACCAACTTAATTTCAAAACTTTTCAAATTGATATCCCACTGTGAAGGAGGAACGATACAGATTTTGTATTAACCGTTCATCTGTCTGTCATTCCATCTGTCCATCCCTTCTCCTTCTCGTATATTTAGCTACAAGGACAATAAGTAACATAGTCGTTCATTTCGTATTGATTTATGTGGCTTTTTGGGGCTATGTGGCTAAAATATAGAGAGAAGAAAAGAGTCGAATAAATAGCAAAATGTTTGAACTTCCATCCGTTTGTCCGCGGGAATCCGTAAATGAGAAATATTTTGTAGTTTTGAATAAAACCTGTTGCATAATCTTATAATTATATAGATGCGGCCGGCAAGCTTGGTTTGATTACTTTAGCTACACTAGAGTTATTGCCCTTTGACATTTTCCTACTTACTTTAAACATTATTTATTCAATCTGAAAGTTATGAGGAGAATATCACAAAACTAAGAACCTAATGACTCTCTTTCAAGATTTCTTCAATACAGAAGACCCCTTTACAATAGTGGCACTGTTGCGTAGTGCTATGATTCATAAAGACATGGTAAAATCACTTTTCTCTCAAACGTTCGGAATTTATTTAATTATACCTTAACCTGAAGCCTGCATGTATCGTAAAACATATCCTCGTTGCTTTAATGGCCAATCTTTTTCAGTATTTCACTCGGTGTAATGCTAATGCAAAACGAAATCTGAAAAGCTTATAGCTACCTGTTACAGCCGTTATTAGTACTTCTTCAAGAAAAGAGTTTAAACGACAGATTTTAAAACGCCAGTGATGTACACACATATTATGGAATGTTTTAATAAACCAATGGGGTCAAAAGGTCAATTTTTATATCTTACCGCTGTATCTTGCATTTTGCGGGTGATCAGAGCGGGTGATCGAAATGTTATGAAGATATTAAACCCATGTACATTTGTTGAATGGATGAAAACTGTTACAGTAATAGAGCGGCCGTTCCTTTTATGACCAAATTTACGCAATTCAGGGTTGTAGGTTTATTACGCCTGCTTTTCTTGAGTGGTAGGCTTATTATCCGAGAATATTAAGAATAAAATTTTCCGGAAATGCTTTTGGCCTGATACAAACTACTTTTGTTTCAGAACGATAAAGGCTTAATAGACCATGTCAGTAATTTAGCGTCCTTTACTCCTGCATTCCTGAGGTTGACTGGTTATAAAGTCTGATATTTTGTGCACATACACTTTCTGACCAAGTTTGGTAAATATTAGAATAGAAATATTCAAAAAAGAGAGGACACAAGAAATCACATCCCGCCTGATTTAGGTGATAGCAAAACATCCAAGAGATGGAGATGGTCGTACAAATAAACACGGTGATCCTTCAATTTGCTGTGGGTTTTTTTAAGAATAATTTTTGTATAACTATTACACAAGTTATCAAGTACAGTAATGGTATTTATTTCTGAAAGACAGTCTAGGTAATGAAAAGTATGTGCTAAATCAGGTGTGTGTAGATACATATAATTTTAATTGCAGCCTTTTCTCAGTTATAAGACGTATTTCATTTTTTTAAATATGTTTGTTAATAGCGTGAAAATGACTTTTTGGTATGCAATATCTTTACTTTGACACAGATTATTACCTAATGACCGTTAACGACATTTCTAATGAAAACTTTGTTAAACATATGGGCCAAGTTGTATTTGGCGGCTGTTTTCCTCTACTGACACATTTATAGAAGCTTACAAAAGAATCTCCATTGGAAAAAGTTATCAAACTTTCATTTGTATTTGATAAACCTGTCCGCCTGGGAAACACAGTCAACAGAATATTGTTTTTTCCATGTTACCATGCATCACGTTGACATTGCACAGATTAACATAAAAAAGTAGACACTGAAATGGACAAACAAAACAAATTAAAGATGCTCGTTCACAGTTTCCGGTAAAAATGTTCATTTCTCCAAAATGATATACTAAAACATAAAATGTAAAAAGTAATGGCTTGACTTATTTGGTGTTCAACCCGTTTACAGTTGGACGCTATGCTTCCCCCCTTTTGATTGTGTCTGACGGAAGAGGGGGAGGACTCTGTGATGGGCAGTTTTAAATCCCACTGGGACGAAACTGTTTTGATTTCTGTCCTCTGGCCTGTTTCGTCGGGCCCTTAAGGGTGTTTCTCTTGGTGCTCTGCCTTCTGCAAATGCATTGAGTACATACGTTTTTTGGTTCTCAAGGTTTGCTTTTTTTATATATTTATACACGAGCTTTTTGTGTTTTACATACCATGCCTTTTTGTTTCCATTGCGTGTGTTAGAGATTCACCTAGCAGGGATTACTTTTTATTTACACTGTCATGTGACTTTGAAACATGGTGGGGGTAAGAGTGAGGTTGGGTCGCACCATAAACCGGTTTAAGCTCCCCAGTGGTGTTTTTGCCACTGACCGTTCCAAGGCGGTGCCCCACTGTGTTCCGTTAATTGTTCGTTTTGTCCTCGTGTGTTTGCTTTGTATGCTTGTGTGTGTTGGTAGTGTATGTTTGTGTGTGTCCTGATTGTGTGTGTGTGTGTGTGTGTGTGTGTTTGCACTTGGGGTGCTGTGGGGCTCGTTTTGGGGAGGCTGCGTTTTTGGTACGTGGCATTCCCTGTTTGATATTTTTTTGTTTTTAACAGCACAAGTAAATATTTACATAGCAATTATATGTTTATATTGGAATTTCAAAGGCGTTAACAACGCTTTATAATTTGGTACTCTATAATTTCAAAAATAAAGAATTTATACTGGAACCTTTTTATTTGGTGATTCGCTCGAAAATATGTTAATTCCAGACAGTTCGAAGAACCTTGTTTTTTTAACAATAATCTGAAAGCAAGCAGCCTTGAAGAATTTGATACGCGACGATATAGTAATATGTGAAAGTTATTAAATTAGCAGCTTCTCGCACATAGTACAAGTTTTACGATTCACAAACTGTGAATTTACAAATAGTCTCAGATATAATTTACACAACCATTTATATAGTTTTAAATGATTAAAACATGTCTAGCGGTAAATTGAAAGTCATGAAATCATGACAGTAAACATCAATTGATAAAAATTATTCTACATAGAATAAAGGTAATTTTATTTTATTCAGTATCAGATCCATGTGCATTGTTTCCCGAAAAAAATTGTTCACAAATCTGCCTGGTTGTTACAAATGCTCCACAATGCCTTTGCAAAATCGGATATACGCTTGGTGCAGATAAACAGACATGCGTAGGTGAGTCGATCTTGTACTTTAGTCGAGAATTCCATGCTGTACACAGCAGTTGTGCGAGAAATAAAAAAATAATACCATACTGGTCTTAATTTCACTCATTCAAACATTAGTTACTTACGAATTGTTTTTCTATTTCTGTTGCCCCATAAAAATGGGACTTAAACGATAACATTGATAAAAGTCTATTGTCAAATAGTTGTGTATGTCAATGTGATGGAATTAAATGCTACTCTTCTATTTATATTCCTAAAATATATAGACATTTCATGGATATTTATATTATCTTGTATCAATAAAATCAGCATGTATTCTTACGCGGATATATTGGACCTTCAAGTATAACTGCGGCATATGTGTTAAAACTCTAATCAGTTCAATTACTGTAATCTTGTAACAGATGTAAACGAGTGTTTAGACCCGGACTTGAACCAGTGTAGTGTACCAGAATCGTGTGTTAACCTGATTGGGAGCTATGGATGTGAATGTAGTATTGGATACAGACTGGAAAATGACAAGAGGACATGTACAGGTAAAGGTTGTCTAAATTTTTGTAAGACTCCCTTTGACTTTTTTGACATTTGCGATGTTTCTGAGAAATATTGAGGATTTTCACAAAATGTTTGTTTGTTTATGGTATAAACTAGATTAAACCTTCTCCCTAGTCGAGTGGTTAGAGTCGTTGATCACTGTAGGCTCTCAATGATTAAAGGTCATTGGTTCGAGCTACTGACCATTTATGTGAGAAAGTTGACAGCTTCTTACGGAGAAAATAAAGTACTGTTTTTTCCGGAAATGCGGTTGAGGTACACTGTCGACTGAAATACAATTTAATCGGGCGTTAAACCTAGAAACAAAACGAGCTATATAGGCTTATATCTTTAACAGTGGCTGATACTTTAACTGGATCTTCTGTCGTCTAGGAGCTGCGTTTTTGGTAGGTGGCATTCCCTGTTTGATATTATTTTTGTTTTTTTGATTGTTCTGTATCTGCAGCATGCAATTCAAATCACTATGGTGACAACTGTGCTTTGCAATGCAATTGTGGAGTCGGTGCGACCGAGTGCGATCCTATAACTGGTTGTGTGTGTAAGACCGGGTGGAGTGGGGACACCTGTGACGTTGATAAGGACGAGTGTGCAGTTTCCCAGGATATGTGCACCGGGAACAACGAGCAGTGTACAAACACGCCTGGCTCGTACCAATGTGTCTGCAACACTGGGTACTCACGGGTCAATGGAATATGTCAAGGCAAGAAAATATATTTCCTCTTATGTACAATATATGATACGAATTTTAATATATAGAGATATATATAGTTGTGGTTGTGAATAGTCAAAGCTTTGGTAAACGCTTTTGAAAGGGACAATTAAACCCATTCTTGTGTAAGATTGAAAACCTTGTCATTATTTCAATTTATACTAGTCTAATCCATGCTACTTTATTACTGTTCTCGAAACAAGATTTTACAATAATATCGTTCGCTTCGATTTCTCGATTTCTGATATATTTCTTTACTCATATTTAAAATTCTATGATTTTTATCTTACACTGAACAGATATTGACGAATGTTTGAGCAATACCTTACATGACTGTGCTCAGATTTGTACAAACGCCAATGGTAGCTACTCTTGCAGTTGCAACAATGGCTTTCTTCAAGGAGAAATCATGCAATGGTATATTGTTTCACGCTTTCATAATGATTTAGTGATTTACTTCTCTGTTCAATTTCATTAAGATCAAACGTTTGATATTTTTGTTTACTAATGTGAAACTTATACTACGTGGATGAGCATAATTTGCAGAATTGTAATTGTCCATTAGGTGTCAGCGTGGGACTTCTATAAGTGTGTTGACTGTGATATGTACAGTCAATTTCAGCACGACGTTGATATTTCTAATTTACAATGAAATACCGAAACATTCGATATATTTTACTTTACCTTTACTATACATGTGTCATGATAATAACAATGATTACTTTATCTTGCCGTGTTCTGTATCACATCATACACAATATTTTCTGTATAAACAGCACTTTGAATGTTTTTTATGTATACATTGGGATATGCAATATATGTACTTTAGCATATTCTTTATGCATACAGCGGAGTATTCTATCTATACACAACTTGAAAATAGATAAAATATATATAGTTAAAGACAAAAACACAGTCAATTGGTTAATTCAATCATTATTTGCCAACCGGTTTCGCTTTTTCTGCTCATCAGGGCAAATATGGCGTCAAAATATGTGTAATTGATTAGTATACATCAGAATATTCGACATGTGTACAATAGTATATGGATAGTATAGATAAAGTAGAATAACAAGTATGATATAGTTAATGTATTCCACACTGTGTGATATCCCTATGAAAACCTGAGCTTAGATAAATGTTCATTGTTTCGTATAGAAGTAGGGCAGAACGTCTGGAAAGGCTCAAAATATATAGAAATCATTGTATCGTTTTGCAGATATAAACGAATGCACTGGGCATAACGAATGCTCACAAGTGTGTTTCAACACATTAGGCAGCTACCGATGTACATGCAATGAAGGGTTTAAACTCGATTTAACAGACAGGAGAACATGCGTTCGTAAGTATTCTAGAAGCATAATTGTATCAGTGTTTGATATAACCTGCTAAACTTTAGAAGTAAGTAAGAATGCGAACAGTTAATAGAAATAATCGAGTCAGCTCTGTGAAAGTATAGGCAGAGTAAGCGTTGTTTGTGCTTATCCTGAAGTTTGCTGGTTTGAGCCCCACGGGGTTACAACCGCACGTCCTTATATGACACCAGTACTGGTTTTACCAAAAAGCGGACTCGAGAGTGACTTGATAAACCTCAAGCTTTCTTTACAATCGACCTTAGATAAATTAGTATAAACTACCCGTGCAAGTCTGCCTGGGTGTAACTCTGTTTAAAGACATAAAGCCGTTTTACTTTACGCAAACATTGAGTTTTCTTTGAGTTCTTCTTTATACTCACTTGCAACCATGACAACCAATTGAAGTAGATATATCCTAAATCAGTCTAATTATTCAATGTCTTCTCTATGCCTTTAAATACACTTCCGACTGAACCGCAAGGCACAGCCAGAACTAGGTCATCGAATTTTGAAGTTGTTCTCAGCACACACTATTTACACATGTTTCTGACTTGAAATACTGTTTTATGTGGTATCTTTTGTGGTGTTTTTATCTTGAACTTTCCTATTCCCAATCGTCTTCCATTGTATAATTATTATATTAGAAGCATATTACAGTGCAACCAATATGTACAGTATGATCTCATGCTTATTTTTCTCTAAATTTGATACCTTGAAATAAATTGAAGAATACATGTATATTTCAAGATCGAGGCTTTCAAGAGTATTTTTCGTAATTGTTAATGGAATACAGACACCTTACCTTGCTTTTCATTGTTCTAGCCGGGAAACAGTGTGATACAAATCTGTGCGAAAACAACGCTGTGTGTGCATTCCCTGTTTGATATTATTTTTGTTTTTAGTCAATAATGCGACGAAATGTATCTGTAACACAGGTTTCGAGCAAATCCGGCATAACGGATCCCATTACTATATTAATAACCCTATTATATCAATTTTCTTTGAAAAGAATATCTCTCAAAATACAAGCTGTCAGTAGCAGTGTGTTGTAATGTTAAAAAAGTCTTACCTCGCTGTTATACTTCTCATTGCTCTAGCCGAGGAACAATGTAATACAAGTTCTTGTGGTAACAACACTACGTGTGCATTAGTCAACACTGAGGAGAAGTGTTTCTGTAATACAGGTTTCGAGTATGCTGACGGGTCAAATACAAGTTGCGTTGGTATGTTCACTGTTTTATTTAAAAGCATTCTGTCTACAGACTACCATGAAAGAGAGAAAGAAGTTTTTTTATGATAGTAAAACATAGAATTTAGTATACTGATGTATATACTGCTAGCGTGTCAAATGTTTGTTAGTGTCTTTTATATTTTTTTCTATAATATTTTAAGTCTTAAGGTATGACATGTTGTAGACGTTCAACTTTGACAATCTGTGTACATATCTTCAGTGTCGAACCAGCGTTAAGGTGTTGATAAAAGAGTTTAGTTGAGTGTTACATAAATATGTGTTGTATTCAAATGTAGTTACCTATCTTGTAGATATAAAAGAATGTTCTACAGACCCTAGTCCTTGCTCCCAGAAATGTACGGAACTTGAAGGTGGGTTTGAGTGTTCCTGTAACGTGTCTGGTTCTAAACTGGATTCCGATAGGAGTACTTGTTCTCGTAAGTATGTTTTGATACGTTTTTTTATATTCAAAATACTATTTCGTATATTGAAAACTCTATGCATGATTAAGTTCCACTTCTTTGTATGAATAATATTTTCTTCTTTACGTGTTTCATTATTTTTTTTATCAGAGCTATTATTGCATTACCATTTTAGAGCGGTTTTACAACTATTCTGTGATAGTTATTAAATTCGTAAAAAAAACGATATCTCCTATAAATGTTGTATTTTTATATATTTCAGAACGGTTATAGCTTGTAAAGACTAACAAATGCTCAGATTTTCTTATATATGATAAGTTATTAGGTTTGCTTAAGGAGACGCAAATGTCTTAAGATATGATTCTGAACAAAAATACATCTGTACAAGAATATGCACATTAAGTACTTACATGTAAACCTATTAAACATCTACTTGTACACGCAGCTATTCAGCCTTAGCAATGTAATTATTTTTTGGATTTGTTTTGCCTAAAGCTTGTTCGGAAGGTAAATTTGGCATCAACTGTTCAGAAGATTGCACCTGTAATGAACAGAATACCATATCATGTGACAAGGCAAGTGGAACATGCGACTGTAAGATTGGTTGGACGAATCAAACATGTGACACAAACATTAACGAATGTAACAATACCACGCTACACCAGTGCCCGGATAACTCAGAATGTGAAGATACACCAGGCTCGTTCTACTGTCAGTGTTCTGTTGGATATTTCAAGTCTAGTGATGGCTCATGTCAAGGTAAAACTTCAAATAATTTACTTTAAAATGTGATACATGTATAATTATGATATTCAGTCTTAAATCTATATGTACAAATCTTTGACTCTAAACAGTAGAGACGTACAGAAACGTTGATCAAAGCCTTGTCATTTGGAAGAGAAATTGTATAAAAATTTACATGTTCACTTTGTAAGCTATCATAAAAAACTTCTTTCTCTCTTTCATGGCAGTCTGTAGACAGGATGCTTACGGAATCAACTGTAACAGCACATGTGCGTGTATTAAAAACAATACACAAAGTTGTAACACACTAAATGGTTCATGTACATGCAAAGACGGCTGGGAACTAGGAACACAACAAGACTGTAGTCAAAATATTGATGAGTGTAATGCAACCACATTCGCTTGCCCATCTAACTCAACATGTAGAGATACAGAGGGTTCATACGAATGTGACTGTGACATCGGTTATGAAAAGACTAATGGCATATGCATAGGTAGTATGAATTTCATATACAAAGTCTCTATCATGCTTCTCTTAAATCAAAATCTCAGGCTGTGTTACATCGATATGACATCAGAGATAAATAAAATTTCAAGAGATTATAGGCAATATGAATTGGGATCATTTTATCTCATCTCATCTGAATCGCGTATAGGGAAGTTGTCTCGAGTAAACCGTCCATCATCACGGTCATTGCTACTTGTTTTTCCTCAGGCACTGTGCTTTACCATTTCAGAATGTAATGGGTTTAACTACGGGGAAGATTGTGCGACACCTTGTATATGTAATTTCGCGAATGCTGACAGCTGTAACATTGTTTCTGGAGATTGTAACTGCAAAAATGGTTGGCAGGGTGACTTCTGTATAGATGATGTTGATGAATGTTCCGGTGATAATCCATGCACTGAGAGTTTGAAAACAATGTGTAGGAACAGTTTTGGTTCATATTCTTGTGAATGTGTCGATGGATTCGAACTTAGCATCAATGGTACATGTGTTGGTAAGTGAAATGTGTTCTTATATTAGTCACGGGGAAGGAAGCTTTTCTTTTCCTCGCTGTGTCAGTTTGTGAAATAACACTTGTCAACGAACGACCTGTAATGAATTTTACACATACTTAGTTACATGCAGTCTAATGTATGCTGTTGCATTCATGTGTCAAATTCTTCTTTAAAACTCGTTTTGAATGACCAGTATAAATTGTATTACTGTATTGTGTTGCTTAAGTCTGCGCTATCTTACGAGCAGTCGGCTTAATGTAAGGAGTACTCCCTACACCTAGCAGATTATATTCTTATGACATATATAATGTGTTTCATGGACGTAAAATGATAACTAAATGCAGTTTTAAAAAGCGCATAAATGTCTTATTTAACCACAAATAATCAATATAGAGACCTTCTGTCATAAATCGCTGTCCATACATTTAACTGAACAAAAAAACAAAAATAATATCAAACAGGGAATAATAACAATAACGTTACATAGATTATGGAATGTTATACTCAGTATGTGCAACTATTACTGCTGATCCTTCCGTTTACCGATGTCAGTGCACCATTGAAGCGGAAAGTAAATACCAGTAGATTTAAAACTATTCGCTCTTCTACCAACTTACAAATATGTTTTTTTTTCAATTTAGGAACTTTTACAATCATCAATCATTAAGTATTATTGGGACATGAATCAACTATGGGATATTTTAAATGTCGCTACATGTAAACTTTAACGATGTTAATTCTTTTGGGAATAATTCAACACGGTTTATATACACATGTACATGTTATCTATATGACAGATATAGACGAGTGTGTTCGCAGGTCCGATGACTGTGTGGAAGGTGTACAGAAATGCATCAATACTGTCGGCTCATACAATTGCTCATGTGATGTTGGCTATATCGAAAGTGGAAATGAATGCACTAGTAAGATAGAGCTTTTTAATTTGAATTGTTGGAACAATTTGCCGTATTTTAAAGTGTACACAACATCTGGGGTAACTGGCATTATGTATATTCAACCTTTACATAGTAAAACTTAAAGTTTCAGTGTATATTTTATTTACTGTCTTTGAACATAGTTGGACCATTTATCCTTTAAAGTTTGTTGGTCATGCTTAGGTATTTTACTTACTTTACATTTATAGGTCATTTTAACTTGTAACAAAACTTCTTGTCAGGCACTCATAATTGCGATTTTCACTTTAAATTGTTATACGTTCAGTGGCGTTTAAAATTTTCATACTGTAAGAATCTCATAATCACGATCGCCACTTAAGTGTTATATGTTCAATTACATTTTAAAAGTGTTCAAATTGTAAGATACCCATAATCACGATTGTTAACTGTAGAGTGTCCTAACGGAAGTTGGGGAGGACAATGTACCAATGAGTGTAACAGTGACTCGCAGAATTTGAAATAGGTCAAAGTTCTTGAGACTTTATGAACTGAAACACTTGAAGGATTTTTATGAAAATGTGTTCAAATATTTATCTCATGCAGACGTGGTGTAGAACTTCTATTCAAACCATGGCAATTTCAAAGTCTAAATCACAGTATTGGGTCACAGCTCATGAGATTATGTCTTCAAAATAACATAGCTAACATGTTTATATGTATTATATAAAGGCGATTGGTAAGAGTGTATTTCAACAAGAAAGAATTAATATCAATATCAAAGGTCTATTACTCTGTTCACATTTTAAATGTTGTCGGGACTATACCATAAACAAAATGTAATCAGGGCGATTGTATTGTATTGTTGTCATATTCAATAATATTTAATTTCGTGCAGTTAATTTTTGTGACATTTAACCTGACTTTCAAATATTTATTTACAGAATGTTCAAACAACACATACAGCAAAGACTGTGGTATATCCTGCGATTGTACCTTGAACAATACTTTGAACCCGTCACAGTCATGTGATCACATAAATGGAACTTGTTACTGTTCTCAGTACTGGGAGGGAACTCGATGTGAATCTGATATTGACGAATGTATACTAGGAACCCATAATTGCACGAAAGAAAATGAAGGTTGTCACAATGAAGAAGGCAGTTTTACATGTTCGTGTCTACGTGGTTACAAAAGACAAAATAACACACAGGACTGTGTGATAGGTGGAGTAAATTTTAACTTTTAGTTCGAGTCGCATCTTTGCATTTCAATGTTAAACTAATTAAATAGTCTTTAGGTAGAATGTTTACACATCATATACAAAATGTAGTGGCAAGCAAGACAGTACGAACCATGACATGTAATGAAAGACAATAGTTTTAAAGTAGTTATTGGTGCATTGTTTTATGAAACAAAAGAGATTGCATTGTTTTATGAAACAAAAGAGATTCACGTTTGACAACGTAATGTTTCATTTTCAACATTAACAAAAGTCCTTGTCTAGCCGTAATGCATGCATTATTCTAAAATGTTTAACCAAATTCAATAAGATACCAGTGTGGATGAAAACCAACGACTGTTCAACCCTTTGCAGGCACGCTAATTCTTTTTGCTGAAAGCAGCTCAGTAGGACATAATAATGCTCACCTTTGAAGTAGTTGCATGATGTTTTGTCATCAGACGTTTTAACATTGAGCAGCCCCATTCAGAACAAAACAAAATAATAGGCAAATGACCAGAGCCTTTATTGACATAACGCAATCTAAATAACCTCAACTTAAAGATAATGAATATTTCAAGGTAAAACCCATTCATCATAATGTCGTTTAAAACCTGACTTTTTCACACAATTTATGATAAATATATTTCTGATAACATTGACCACTGTTACACTGGCTATCATCCATTGTCATAAAGGATCGTATTGATAATATATTATAAAAAAAACTTTTTTGTCTGTGCTGCTTGAATAATTATATTGAATAACTTGTCTGTACGCTTGCAAATAGTGAACCTATTGTCTGTACCGCTTGCATAATTATATTGAACAACTTGTCTGTGCCACTTGCATAATTATATTGAACAACTTGTTTGTGCCGCTTGAAAATAGTGAACATATTGTCTGTGCCGCTTGAAAAAAGTGAACATCTTGTATGTGCCCCCTCCAAACAATGAACCAATTTTCTTTCCCCCCTCTAATATTGAACATCCTTGCAAATAAGGAACATCTTGTCTGTGCCGCTTGCAAATATTGAACATCAATGTAAATGCTACTTCGTCGTTGTAAGCATATTATTTTCTAAACGTTTGTAAATAATTACGTTTTGTCTATAGCTTATTATACATGTATATGGATTTCTGAATCTTTTGTATTTTAGACACATCCACGGATGCGCCGACAACTGTAAGTCCAGGTAATTTGAATATAAATCTTTTAAGTAGTTTTGTACTGTATTTGTTGTAGCCGGACGACCAAAGTATTGATCAACAATAAATCCATTTGAAAATTTGAGTTTTGATATAAAGCAAGAAGGAAATTGTAAAGGTACCGCTGTGAATTTAATGAAAAACATCATCTCGAAAACAAATGAAATAAATGTATCCAAACCAGATGCGGAATGATGCCATAAAGTAACTTCACTGTACTATCTTGTGTATATATGTTTTACTTACTCAAAATTGTTAACGACTTTTTTAGACAATGTGAAGGCTGTGAAAGTAGTGCTTACCCTGAATACGACAATACAAGACAATCTCAATGTGTCCAAAACTTACGAGGCATACAAAACAGATATTCGTTCACAGGTTCGTTCTATCGTCAACTATGATTGTGTATATTTAGCTTACCTGAGCACTAGCTGTTAAAGATAAGCTATTATGACCACCCTATATCCGTCATTCGTCGTCAAATGTTGGAGTGAATGTTTTTATAAAGTCTGGGAAGAGCTCATACACATGTCATATAGCCTAAAAATAAGGCAACTAGTCACTGTGTCAAATCACAGCAAAACATTGTACCCGCAACAGAGACCGAATATTTGTCTTATAAGTATGAAACAGGATTATGTGTGATCAAAATCTAGGTCATATGGTCAAATGAAACAACATGTAGAAACAAATTGTGAATGTATATTTGGTCAAAGTGATTATCTAGATTAACTCCGTGACAAATTTTAAACTAGGTCACATGTGGTCAGAAACAAGGTCGTCATGTCAAATAATGATAAAGCTTTATGAACACTCTAAAAACCAATATCTTTTGTAAGTTACGGCGATGAAAATTGGAGAATTAAATGAAAATGATTTATAAATCTTATTTCATAACTGATCTTAACACGACCATATGCCCTACTTTCTTGTTTATGATGTGTGCAATTCTGCACACATATTTCAAAATTGCCTTCAACTGAACTTGATATTGACCTTTAGACTTACTTTCTTTTATTTAAAGCTACAGAGATAAAATGTTGACTGCAATGTACAGTTATGCACGTAGATTTCAAAATTTTCCTTGGCTGACCTAGATCATGACCTTTTGACCCAGTTAATTGTTTTCAAAGCTATATTGAAGAATTTGGACAGTATGTATAGTTTTGCTTGCAGATTTTAAAATGCTCCTTAGTTGACCTTGATCATGACAGTTTGACATAATTCCTTTTCTTTCAAAATTAGTTTCACAATCTATGTAAAACAAATCTATCGCCTGACTTTGGTCATAACCTTTTGGCCTACCTTCTTGTTTTTCAAGCTTTGACCATTTGGAACTTTTCAACCTAGTTTCAAAATTCCGCTTTCCTTTACGAAGATACAATGTCATGTGACCTTGACTGTCTTTGAGAAGAGTTGAACTTAGATGCCGCAGATTGGACTCTTTTCGGTGTATAATGTTTGCCATGTTTATGTGTTGACTTTCCTTTCTTCAGTTTTATCTTTCAATTTCACAGCCGTCAATTTTAATTGAATTTCAGTCAAATATGGTTAGAATATGTACTAGCAGAAGTAGTTTTGAATATTTCTAGAATGTTTTACCTGTATTATATAGTATAATAATAATAATAACATTATCCATTGAATATATTTCGAAATGTTGCGTTATGTATATTTCGAAGAAGGAAAAACTCAGCAAAAACGGTATAAAATGACAAAAAATGTGTGGTGCAAGACCTACGCCACCTCGAATCTACTCAGATTTTAAATTTAATGGATTTCTTTTACACAACAATTTAAGGATTTTAAAATAATTTGTTTAGCACCTTAGACCTACTTTACAAGGTTTCGGGTAGATTTGGTTTTCAACATTTTGTTTTTTTTTTTTCGTCCCGAATTTTTTATTTTTTTTTTTTTTTTTTCAACGGAGATGAAAGTAACATTGTCCGTTAAAGACAGAGGCCCATATGGGTTTTTGATGGTTTTCCTGTGGTAGATAAAGAAAATTTCATTTTTAAGTCATTCGTAAAAGTTTTAGTTAATATAGTACAAATTAAAAACGATTTTTCTGAAAAAGAAAGATGCCATTACAGAAGAAGCTGATTTTTCTTATATATTATATATAATCTACCCGGCCGGGGATATAAGTCGTTCGAATGCTTGTGCTAGATATTTTCAATATATCTCTTTTACAGCTCTTATCATTGTACGGAAAAAACATTTCGGGTGTGGAAGTTAACATTGATGATATCAATGTAACAAGGTGAGATACTCTAAAACATGAGTGACGAATTTAATTTTCATTATTTTATTTAAGTTTATCTTCTTAATTTGAAGGCACCTTTTCATACAAAAATTAAAGGTCTACTTACTTTACAATGAATTTCAAACTAAAACGTCCGGAACACACATTAAGGAAGTTTCAGTTCTTTCAATTTACGATCTAAATAGATCTTTGTTGCACAAACAACTCTATATCGTAATGTTCATTAATTGAGCTGTTCCTGTTATATCAATGCTTAAATTCTATTTCTTCTAGTTCTTACAAACTATTGTTGTAGTTGTTATCATTAGTCATGTCAAAATTACATCTTGAAATTGCTTGAAACAAAAGTTCAAAAACGGCAGAAAATGACACTAAAAGCTAGCCGTATCGATTAACATTACACATTTACATTATGTAGGAATGGAAACCTGGTAGTTAGATACGATGTCGTTGTACCAGAGTCTGCTCTCTCAGATTTAACTGTTACAAATGCTGAACTAGCTGCTGCCACTTTACGTTTCGAAGCTTCTGGAAATGTCGGCTATACAAACGGGCTGGTTATAAATAACAACTCTGGTATGTATATACACTTAAATACTTATAATACACTCCTGTCAAACGTAATATATATGCCGCATACTCAAAATATCATACGACTCGTTGGGTGATCCCATAACCCGAAAAGATGTATGTCCGTTTCGGAACCTGTTTAGCACGAAACAGTGCTTCAGGTCATGAGGCAGTGTCATTTGAATGTCATATAAGGCATATATTTGCTTGCCCGGATTGAACGTTATTGCTTTTTTCCATCGTAGTCATATTCTATTTGCCCACTAAAATATAAACTATGAGTTTTGTTGTACATTGTATCTAGATATGTTCTGAAATGCATGCCGACTGCAATATGTGTTACGAATTTTGTGTCGCCCTTTCGAAGAAAAGGCGATACATAGGGATCGCTTTGGCCGTCGGTCCGTCCGTCACAAAAACTTAACTTTGCCATTTCTTAAGAATTCTGCACCAAACTTTGAAATTGTATTGCTTTTTCATGACAAAAGAGTCTTGATGCCGCCAAATTGTGTAAGTCAGCATGCCACATATGTTTGACAGATTTATGCGCCCTTTGAAGAAAATTGATACATAGGTTTTTGTCATGACAAGAACTTAACGTTGTCTATAACTTTGCCATTTCTTACGATTTCTTCATCAAACTTTCAAAATGCATTGCTTATGACAAAAGAGTCGTGATGCTGCTAAATTTTGTAGGTTAAGGTCATATTTCACAAAGTAATGCCCCTTTTTGTACTTAGATTTTGTCACGAAATCATTAGTTATTCTGACAAAGTGTAAGAGGGCGACACAAGTGTTCTACTGAACACCCATCTAGTTGTTGTAAGTAAATACAAAAAGAAATATATATTTTTGACCTCGATGCAGTATGTATCATAGTACAATGAGTCAATCTTTTCGTGACTTATACATTAAATATTTTCATGTGTCTATGCAGTGGGGGCGCGACGCGTGCCTTAAAGTTATTGGAGTTCATTATTCAAGTTATCATGCGTACATTCTACAGCTTTCACTTCTATATCAGAAAATTGAATTATACAGAGTCATTATTTTCCCTTTGTGTCATTCTAAATGTGCATATTTCTTTGCAAGTTACGGTCAGTCATAGTGTTATGTCTTTTTACTTGGAAGAAATGATTTTTTTCCTTATTTTTTTTTACTTTTACATCTTATCAATTTATTGACGTAGAGGACGTATAGATAATTGTAGACCATAAATAGATCACGAGCAAAATATAAAGCATTCGAATGCAAATAGACTGTTCTATCACTGTTTTGTATCGTATTTACAGTGCCAGTAGGAAATGAAATGTCAGACACGCTGTTGTATCAGGTATACCAAGCAACTGCCGGTGAATGTCCTTCAGACCAAATCTGTACCGTCATTGATGATAAACCAGTATGCCAGTAAGTAAATACAAAGTAAATTGCTTTTTAATTGATCTTAAACACCCATTTATTTGCCATATTAGTTTAACTAAAGTAATAGAATTTTCATATGGTGTTTAGAAACAAACTTATACAGGAACATCCTTAATCTTGTAATAGTACTATGCCCTAATATCTAATGCCTGATTAATATAAACTAATTTTCTCTTTCAGATTACGAACAGTACAAGGTAAATCTGTTAATAAAAACGTTTTACGAATACATTGTAGTACTTTATGTAATGACATCAAAGATTTTAGTTAGATATATAAACAAGTTTCGATTTTTTGTAATTACTAAGAATTATTGTTTCACAGTCTAAGTTAATATTTCTTGTATGAACTTACGCTTGAACAAAATAACAAGTACCGGTATATTTCTACTACATGTATATTAATTTGTATTTTATATATTATTACTTTCAAAGGCGATCTTCCTCTAACACTCGGACTTGTACTCGGAATATCTCTGTTCCTGTTAGCTGTTGGGGCAATCGCTTTGGCTGTAGCCCTCTATCGCTACAGAAGAAAGTCGTTTTCGCTGAAACGGCCTAGTCATAGGTTTGTATAACATAACAGTAAAAATAGAACACATATAGACATAAACAATCCTTCGTCCGAATAGTTCAATTGTTAACTATCCACGGCTTACATTTCATGCACCCGTGGCAGTCGTGCAATGCACACAATCAGCAAGTGGTGCAACGAAGACAGTATAGGATGTATCTGAAAAATGTTGATTACCAATGTAACTAGAATACTACTTAGGATACAAATATTTCCATTTCTTGCCAGAGGGTGAGCAGAAACGTGAAACCTGATCGGGACTCGAACTCGAGACTTGTTTGCATATAATGACAGAGCAACACAGTCGCCTACATATCTCGTATTTCCACTTTTCATAATAAAGTCCTACACTGATATTCGCGTAACACAACTTTTTCAAACATATAACTGTTGCTGCATTTTATCGTAAGCTGTAAACTAATAATGAATAAACTATTTAGCACATATTTAGTACGTCTTGCAAAAACATGGGGAGACCCATCAGTTAACCGAACATATTAATTTTGTGCTGTATTTGACCGTGTCTGTGACAAAATAAGTTACAGGGGCCTAAGTTTGCCAGAAACTGGTCTTTTTCTGTGTACTTCGTTGGAGCAAGTATAGGCTAGCAAACGATAAGACTGAAAAAAAATATATTAAAGTGTAATACCATTCCAAGTCTTGCAGTAAGAGTAAGTTCAGTAATACAGCAACAAACTTGCTTTCCTCAGTCTGTGTTGTAAGAACGATATAGCATTTGTGTGCAGAAATTCTTTTTAGTACAACTACAGCGCGTCTACCACCATACAAAAGCGGGTTCAAAATGCGTTTGATATTTCATTCACAGTTTCAATTTTTGTTGTCCGTACAATACGAAATGCTACGTATAATGTACATTACATCACTGATATGCTTGCCTAGCCTTGTGAACGATTAAAAAGAAAACAGTTTGTTAAAATAGTACATGTGTTATAAGGTACATATATGATGAAATCAGCATACAAAGTACTATCAATAAGCATAATTCGTGGTAACTGCATGTACAATTTATAACAATGTCCTCTTTTTGTACCATATTTAGAAATGATGATGATGACAAAGAGAGTTCTGTGTTTGCGAGGGATATTTCTCTGAGAATGTATACAGGGCCCCCGGCAGGACCTCTTAGGTATGAAGATATGCCTGCAAACCGGTATGTGGATCCATCAGAAATATCAGCAGAGTATGATCCCTCTCAAGATGACTGGAATTTCGGTCAGTATCGTTTTTATGAACACACTGTCTGTTTAAATTACTGATAAGTTTCGTGTGTGCATTCTTAGCAACGGATTTCAAGCGAAAATTATGTATTTACACACACTATCTTAACTGACTTAACTGTATACGTATATGTTAAAATGCAGGACTCGTAATTTAGAAATATCTTTGTACATGCAAAAAAGGAGTCACATGGAATAATCATACCAATAACCGATAACCACAGGGATTGAATTAAAAGTATATTTCAACTCTTTAATTGATACTTTGTCTAAATCCTTAAAAGCATTCGCACACGAATTTAGTGTTCATAGATAAGCAGAAACGTTCGTAGTCGTTTTTTATTTTTTCCATAGTCGCAAAAATTATCTCATCTCGCACTAGAGTACTGAATGCCCTGTAATTTCATCAAAGTAGCCAAAAAGCCTTTCATGAAAAAATACAAACACATATTATCATACATGACCTTTCAAACACTATTGAACATAGAAGTGATACTTTATGCAGCTTGTTGAACGTTTTATATATAATTTAACCCTATTCCTGGCGGACTGCTTTGCCGTTGTCACCTAAATATAACACAGGAATTGATTTGAAATGACTGCAATTTGCACGATACGTACATTTTAGTTTTCTTTAGTCTATATGTAAAATAAGATTTATCTATCAAAAGGAATTCAAAAGTTATGACCAAGATCAAGGATAGCAGACAAACCGAAAAAAAGCGTGACACGGTGGTAGTGTGGTTAAGGCTCTTGACTATCAATCCGAAGGTCCCTGGTTCGAATCCCAGCTGGGGTACTTAAAATTTAAAACGCTTTTCAGAGTTTCCTACCCATCTATATATGAACTGGTTAGAATCCCAAAACTAGACTTACGTGTATCTGTGCTATAAATCATGCACGTATAGGAACCAAAGAATCTATTCGTAAGAGAACAAGGGTCTGGTACCCGGATTATCTTGTATTTGCTTCTGTCTCTTATTCTGTCATTTGTCATGGGTCAGCAGTTTCACGTGAGAAGAAATCCCAGAGTCGGCCTGAACTGTAAACAATAAAAAACAGACAATTTTTAACAAACAAAACTTCCAGGCCAAAGATTTCAAGGGACATTAAATGCTTACATCCGAAGTTTTTAGATGATAGTAGGTTTTGTATACAAAGCCAATCAACGCGCTTGCTAAAACCGCACCACATAATATTAGTTTATACAAAGAAATTTCCTTGCAAAACTACTTATTTCACTAAGCTTTCGTTACAATTTTCCACATTATTTTATAAAATTCCCTCATTTTGTTCTAAAGGCACGAGAAGTTATACGTTATGGTGGTATAGCATCTGAATTGACTAAAATATAATTTTCACTTTGTACATAGTTTGATGATCTGTTAGAGTGATGAATATAGTTTTAAAGTAACTATTGGCACGGTGAAGTTACAGTTTAAAGTCCTATGATCACAATTACAAGTAATAATAATTGACAATAAAAATATAGTCACGCTACTACTGATGACAATCATTGCTCAAACAAATAATTTGTTAAAATATAGTATGCATAAAAACATCCATTGATTCACGAAAATATTCCATTGATTTACAACAGAACGCTCCGTTAAATATCTTGATTTAGCTGGAGGTTACTTGACACATCGTGAAATGCAGACCACTCACGGAAAACAGATGAAATTTTAGTTAAAACGTGTTTACCTGTTTAAAAGTGGCACTTTTCTTTTGACTTAGCTGCTTACCAGTTCACATGTTATAAGCCATAATTGACCTTATTAAAGTTCATAGATATTATATATGTGGCTGAAGTTGTCGTTACCACCGAGTTGTGTGTAAACTTTAAATGTCATATAAAGAATGTATGTGTGTGTACATTATTGATACCTATCCAGTTTGTAACGAGGTCTCTAAGTTGCATTGCAATCAACGCAGAACTGTATTTTGTTGAATTAATACCAAGTCTAATACTCATACATATTTCAGTTAACTCAAATACAATGACTATTATTTCGTTGTATTCATTAATCACTAAACTTCAAAATATGTATTAAAATAATTAATAAATAAATATAGTTGTTCATGATTTGCTCTCCCATATCTCCACACAAAATAGTGTAGTTCACAGAAATGGTTCAGTTTGATATTTCCATTTCCAGATCGAGACGACGAATCTGTTCCAGCTGAAAGGTCCTCGTGGGACTTTATGGTTGACAGATAGTAGGGAACAGGTATGCATTTGAAATAGTCCAGTTCATCAACTATATACAAATATGCATGCATTTCATAAATCATTGAACTATGCATGTGGATGGATGCAACGTTTTTCTCCCGTCTGTTTGACCGTGAGAACGGCTGGAATAATACGAAATAATACTCAAGCTTATTTCGTGAACACTGTCTTATGGATAAAGTGCAATACGTAACATATAATTGAAACAAACATTTGTGTTGGTATGGTGTTATAAGTACTTAAAACAACTTTCCCACTTGATCCTGGAATAGTTCAAAAGCCCTTTACATGTATCGTGTGAATTTGAGGGAGCGTGGACTAGATGCTGATTTCTAAACATTGAATAATCACAATCAGCAAAATAATCAACCCATGCACTGTGAATAGTATAAGATATTGTGTTTTCAAGTATCCCAATAAGCTTCAGTTAATAACCTGCTGATATGCAAAGTTGTTTAATGAATAATATCGTTGGGTTTAACTGGCAAATAAGTTTTTTGATAATTTAAAAAATAGCTTCAATAATTGATTGCATTTTAGACTTAAAGAGATTGTTGCAGTGCAGTTAAAATGTGGCATAAATCGATTCACATAAAATCAGTTGGGGATTCTTGTATTGCTTGCAAATCAGTCACCAGTTCTACATAAGGTTTCATCGAATAGGGAGTTCTAAATCTGTATTATTTTGTGTTCCATAAACGATCTAGTAAAATTAAAATGTTTAGTATTCTTGTCGTACTTTCTCTTTCTCAAGAGATGTATGCTAACTTTTATGAAGCAGCACATCGCTCCATGCCGTAGGGGATCATTCATGTCCACATCGTTAAAAGTATGGCAAAGATGTGCAGCAATGCATTAAAACGATACAGAATAGTTATTCAATACACAACATCTACGTGATGTGTTAAAAGGGACAGAATGCATTGCACATGCATCACATGCATTATACAGTCCATAAATCCCTATCAACTAAAAATATATGCAAGTCTAGGACAATTGTCAGCTATGTTTCTTTTTTTTGTTCAAGCTATTCAATATCAATAGTATTCATTATAGCTTAGAGCAGACACAACCTTATACCAGCTTTGTTTTATCAAATTCAATGAATCCCTTAAAGTGACGTTATGCGCATTTATTTCAAGTAAAAATCCAGCTGAATATGGTGTGAGTGTACAAAAAGGTAGAGGAAATAATAGCTTTTAACCCAATACACCAAACTCTTCACGCTACCAGTATGAAATAATAACTTTCCAAATATTGATTTTCTTATTTGACTGGGAGAGTCAATTTAAGAAAAGAACATCTGCATGCAGGAGTTGCTTCCCCTTCATTGCCGAAATCTCTACAAACAACATTTTATGAGTCCGAATTTTATATATCTAAAGCACCAACCTCGAATACTAATGCGGCATTATCATTAATTTAACACATTTAAATGAACAGCAACCAAAAATTGCTTTTATAAAACTGTCACCAAAATACACTATGTGCAGTAAGATGCGCATAATGTCACTTTAAGTATAAAAAACTCCGTAGTCCAGCAACATGTCGTAAAGGTTTTTTAAATCCAACAATATCTTTCCCGTTTGCACTTCATTTAATGCGGTATAAAAAAAACAATGGTGGTTTTTAGAATAAATTTTCATGAGTAAATAAATGTGTTCTGGAGTTTGTTTAGATACAAACAGCGATGCGTATTCTCTCCTTTGTCTTGTTTACGAAATTGAAACAACTATACTGCTCAACGTAACAAAATTACTTTCATGATATATATTTTATATTCATAATTTCAGTATCGTATCAAACGTCCTGCTGTAGGTGCGGAATCAGTCAGTGGCCTTTCGTAAAGACTTGGATAGATAGATAGATAGATATCTTTATTTCCTCCACATCAGGAAGAACACAGTAAACATATTTACAGAACAAAACATCAACCATACAAAGCACTATACATGTATAAACATTACACATATTACATCATCACATACATATACAATGCAAAAACAGACGCACTGTTTATTGAACTCTTAGACACATTTGTAGTGTGTGAGCTAGGTAATATGTAAATGAATAAAATGCATATGGTAAAATGTATACTGTAAATTAACATAAACTTTCGTTTGTGTCATTTGATGAGGTTTATGGAGGGACTATGGTATTCATGTTGAATATTTGTATATATGTATGCTTATAATTACCAACTGAACTTGACTATTTGCTTTTATATCAATTTTACCTAAATCATTCCTCTTTGTTAAAGCTGCTCGCTCACAGTTTCCGTTGAAGAAAAAACAAATTTTCAGCAATGATATAGTTCTACATAATCTAAATACAACTAATGGCTATAATCAACAAACAATATAACTAAAAATCTAGGAAGGAATTTGCAAAAAAACAAATGAAAATGTTGGTATTACGGAACCGCTACACTTTATGTTTATATTGGAATTTCAAATGCGTGTGTAACGCTTTATGATTTGGTAGCGTATTATTTCAAGTCAAAAGGTATGCTTTAGAGGAATTTATACTGGAACCTTTTCATTTGACCATATGTTCTGAAATATGTTATTTTCGTACAGTTTGAAAAAAAAATACGCAAAAATCTGAGAGCGGGCAGCTTTAAACTAAAGACTTAGTTAGACTTGTATTACCCAGGAAACATTGATACATACATGTATAAATATAACATTATCGTCCATTTAAAGAATGTAGATGAAAGGTAAAATATCTTTGAAATGCTATGCACTCTTTACAACAATGCAAAAGTTGAACTGTTTTGATATGTACAAATCCAGATTTCTAAATTGTACATTCTGTAACACATGTAAAATTTACAATGTTTCGTGTGTTAAATAATGCAATTATCTGAAGTCGTTTTGGGATATTACGAAGAGTGCATATTAGTTTTGGCCTATGTAAGTCGAAATTAAGATACTAAGATACTACAAACGGTGGTTTTTGACACGAAACATTTCTAACCTTTTTAAAATGTATTAAGTTTATAACTTACACATTTGTTTCCTCTTTTTCTACAATCTTAACTCCAGCTGTAGAATTATGATTGTAATCTATGTTATTTAAAAAGAACTTACAAATAAGCAGGTGTGTCTCGGTACCAGACTGGAGTAGAATCGTTAAAATATACAATAATCTTCTTCGCGATATTAGTGACTTTGAAGGCTACGAACAAAATTTGGGGCTGAAACATTAGGTCGACTTGATGACAATCTTAAAACAATTGATTAAATATTTTTTTCAAAAAGCTTGTACTTATGTCAAGTGTTATGGAAGTAATAATAAAGTAACATCACGAAATACTTGTTATTCATTTGTTATATGCTCTTGCGCATTTCAACTGATCCAAAGTGAATCTACGACTACGTTGGGCTGTGGATCTAGAAATCTCACTCGAGTACAAGGAACGAGGCTGTTTTTCCACAACCAATACGCAATGGAAGATATATTTTCTCGCCGCTTGATGTGCTTAAAAACGTCAGGTTTACCTACGTTTACAACAAGTAAAATGACTTTGACGCGAAACTTTGCTAAGTAACATGTGGGATACCTATGACAGATAAGACCAGAAAACTGTGTTACAAAAGTATCAAAAGTGGACTAAAGTAAATAGGTGCGATAACCGTCAGTTTGGTCTTGAGCACTAGATCTATTCAACACATTGGCTACTTGTATCTTTTGTAAAAATATTTCATGTTTATAATAAACAGAAAGAATAAATGACGATGTTGTGTATGACGTCGAAAGTACTGTTTATCCTAATTATTTTATTCAAACAAAATAAACAAAACTAAACACCGAATTTGTTCCTGTCTCTGCGTATATCCTTTTTAGTTTACAGGAGGTCAATGAATGTTTTTTTGTCAGACGGACCAGCGAGGACAATGTGCCTTGCCGGCAAAAAAGTCATATATTCACAATAGCTAGTATATTCTTGGTGAAGCTGGAGCCAGTATCATCGAATATAAAACCCGACGTCACAATTTCTCGCAAAATTGCTTACACAATGGAAACTGTTGGCAGACTAACATTGTGAAATTACGAATGTGTACGAAAAATGCAAAAACGATGAGAGGCTTTGTACAAAGTATGAATAATGTGCAGGAAAACTATGTCTTGAATGTTATAAATGGTGCCTTATGATCTTGAAACAAAATCCAGATTACCGGTAGTTTGAATATACCGCTGAGTTCTATCATTGCACGTAAGTAAGAGATTGATTACAATGATTACAATGAGGTTGAGTGAATTAAAGGAGTAATCTGCCTTTGATCTGAAAAAAATGAATAAAACTTGTTTTTCATACCAATTATAAAATGGTTTGCCCGACTTTTTTTGCAAAAAATTCTATTCATTTCTTCCAGTTTCGGATACAATTTTGCAAAATTAGAGCAAAATAAAGTATTTCAATGCAAACATTTAATGATGTTTGATAAAAAATAGTATTATCTCAAAGATAATGAATAAAATATTTTAAGGTACGAGTTGACTTTTTTGCAAAAAATTCTATTCTTTTCTTACATTTTCGGTTACAATTTTGCAAAATAAGAGCAAAAAAAAATGTATTTCAATGCAAACATTTAATTATGATTGATAAAAAATATTATTTTCTTAAAAATAAAGAAAAAAATATTTTAAAGTACGAGTTGACTTTTTCTAAACAAAAATTAGGTACGAGTTGACCAAATCGGGTAGAGATGACTAAGGTACGAGTTGACTTAGATACGAGTTGACTTAGGTACGAGTTGACCCGGAAGCAACTCGTACCTTAGTCATCTCGTACCCGAATTGGTCAACTCGTACGGTTAAAAAAGTCAACTCGTACCCTGTGTAGTCAACTCGTACCTTTTGTTTCAAAACTTATATTTCAATCAGGAATAAAAGTGACGTGGATGTTTTTAAAGGTTGGGCCATATGGAATATATCATGATTTTATTGAAATCTGTGTTATATTGTTCAATGTTGTATAATTTTCAGACATTAAACAGTTGAAATTAACAAAATTGTAGTGTTGTTATTTCCGTGTCAAGATAGCTGTCAGAATAAGAGGACTAACTGGCGCCAAAAGTAAGTTGATAGACAATTTCACACCTTAATGTGTGCACAATGTTTCATCCTACCTGATGCAGGTGTTCTTTGCTCAATTAAAGCTCTGTAAAGAAACAACGATAAAGTGTGGCGGCAAATATCTTAGCAAATGTTTGCTACAAAATATGATTTCGGCATTCTGTAATTACGATTAATTACAGATAATTACAAATTGGTAGTTTATGAATGCATCAATGTATAATTATAAACAAAAACTGCGAGTATGTTGTTAAGATTTGATGATGAATGTTTGCCAAACAATGGTATTGAATACTTTTTATTGTACCGACTAATTAAAGGTAATCACAACTTGTTACAATAAGTGTGTACTGTTTAGTCGTAAATTAAATCTAATCAAAATGATTACAATGAGGTTGAGTGAATTAAAGGAGTAATCTGCCTTTGATCTGAAAAAAATGAATAAAACTTGTTTTTCATACCAATTATAAAATGGTTTGCCCGACTTTTCAAAAATTCTATTCATTTCTTCCCCCTTCGAAAAAAATTTTAAAAAAAAAAAAAAAAAAAAAAAAATAAAAAAAAAAAAAAAAAAAAATTTAAAAAAAAAAAAAAAAAAAAAAAAAAAAAAAAAAAAAAAAAAAAAAAAAAAAAAAAAAAATTTTAAAAAAAAAAAAAAAACCCACCCCCAACCACCAAAAAAAAAAAAAAAAAAAAAAAAAAAAAAAAAAAAAAAAAAAAAAAAAAAAAAAAAAAAAAAAAAAAAAAAAAAAAAAAAAAAAAAAAAAAAAAAAAAAAAAAAAAAAAAAAAAAAAAAAAAAAAAAAAAAAAAAAAAAAAAAAAAAAAAAAAAAAAAAAAAAAAAAAAAAAAAAAAAAAAATTGCTGGTGCAAGCGTAATTTGCTAAAATCCACTATTGGCATGTAGCTTACTAAACACGTTGTACCTGGTAATCATCCAAACCTTTGGGCTATGATAGGTATGGGAACATTTTCGCGCCGTACATTTATTATTCAGATGTGTAAGATTGACGCATATTCGCACATTACCATCATTTTGTGATACGAAGAATATAAATGCACACAAGTCAGTGCTTTGATCGACATTGTAAATGACATCTTATCTTATTACTCCAAATAAATGAATAAAGACAGACGTGCAGTATACTCAATCTTTAATACATGTAAATTAATACAGCTAAACTCGTGATCCAGATATCACGATCTCATTATAATTATACCATTATTAAACATGACTCCGATTAATGAGATAAATTTGTAGTACAGTATTTTAAAAGAATGGCATGTTGTGGTCACTCGAAGATGACGGGGTTTCCCGTCAATCAAGAATGTTGAAAAATTCCGTCAACCGGAAGGGAACCGGACGTTTAATTGCTACGTACTTGTGACATATATAGAGGAAAGTAATTGTCGATGTGGCAACGCTAAGTAGCTATCAGACCCAAGTTGTATTCTATGTTATACAACATGTTGCGTACGCAACACGGATACAGCAACTAGATACCAGCCAGACGCAAACTACAACAGACGCAAACTAAAACAGACGCAAACTATAGCATACGCAAACCAGAACAGACGCAAACTATAACAGACGCAAACTGTAACAGACGCAAACTGTAACACGCTATAACAGACGCAATGCAAGGTAGATATTATCTCAGTACTAGGACAATACCTATACAACAACGCAATACTTTGTTTCCTGGTATCAACAGCTATGTACTGCACCTGATTGCCACCAGTCACTATATTTCATACTCCTCGGACTGTGGATTCCCGCTCAGCGCGTGGGTGCCCAACGTGTGAACCGGAACCCGAATCCGAGTTCGATTTTGCTTCAAATACAAATTACTATTAACCGAATGCATTACTTATCAAGATAAGTGTACGCCCGATCACCTTCCGATCGACAGAATTTTCTTAAGCAAGCTCAGTATAAAATAAGTGAGTGACTAATTTTAAATGTAAGTCAAGCTATTTATGGTACACCAAGCTGTGGCAAAATAGATACAAGTATATTTAAGAAACAAATCACATACCAATATGAATATCAAGTCTATGTCACTTAATTGTGTTTAAAGGACTTGTATTAAAGTGTTTCATGAACCACAAATATTGTCAAGCTATCTTACTTAAATAGATAGTATGCCTTGGAGATTAAATCACGACACACGATATATAAAGTCTTATCGCATATCCTGATCCTAGTTCAAGAACTGCAATGACGTAGATTCCGATAATAAAGTGAATATACACAACAATAAACTATAATTCTATCTGAATCGTCTTTGTATGACCTATAAATCATGTCTCTCTCACATATTGACAGTGTACGCCAGTTCCTGCAGTTCCATGTTTTCGTGATATCTCCAGGCTGTATCTCGGCTTATAGTAAACATCAATCCTGAAACATAAACTTCCAAAAGCAGTGAACTTGTTACGGAAATAATGGACATGGTACAGCATTGTTATTCTTGTCATCAAATAGCAAATGGTTCCCGACAAGATGAAGTTAAATGTTGGATGATCAGTAATTTTTTGGGGATGTGGCGGGAGAGCAAATATTTAGTACAGGAGCGTTGAGCAGGTATGTTCGTGGTTGTAGAATCGAACTGAGCATATTGCACGTGAAATCAAGTTTATATACCAACATGTAGACTGGGTCCCGCTATGTGTACTGGCATTTATATATACGATATCTCGAACAGGCCGGGAATCAAAACCGGTTTTATAACTTGCGACATAACACGGATATAACACGGACACCACATTCGTGTATCTAAATGTAGATGCCTAGCAACGACTAAACAATTTCGAGAAAAAATAAAAGGAATTATTCCTATTAAGAATAATCCATATTATTTTTCCATTTTCTCAAGTACAGCGTTGACTTTCGTAAGCAATGGAATTTGTACGCGTCACAGAACGACTAGAGCATATGGTTTTGCACTATCATTGAGTTAATTGCGGTATTCGTCCTGTAACTGTGCTAATTCTCTGAATAGTTTCAGATAAGAGCGCTGCACAGACATCACTGAAATAACTTCCTCTAAGTTAAGTTTGACCAAATTCAAATTGATAATCACCAATCTGCCTAACAAACTATAGTTAATACCATTAACAAGTATGACTTCTACTGTGTAAATATATTGATTTGACAAGGATTCGATCAAGTGGCCGAAAACATTCATCGTTTTTTTTTTCTCGGATTGAACATCTTTTTGATAGTTTCCTTATAGTGTGGACTTCCAAGACATTAGTACATGGAAGGTTTCCGGAATTGCAACTGTCAACATTTTCAGATAATCGCTTTCTTTTGAGAGCCAAATCAATGCTTTGGTTTTGCAACAAGCAGAGAAATGGTCATGTTTCCCAAACTTGTGACAGTTTTTTCCCTTTGTGGGACACTTTCCCTGTATCTGAGTTCCATTGCAACATGTGAAACGTTTTTCTCATTCATGTGATAGTGTCTTGGTTCTTAAATTTGTTGGGATGTTGGTTAGTTGGTTGAACAGCCTTCTTTGGAGTCCGATGCTGCTGTCGAGCACCATACCTGGCCTCTTCCGCCGATCCATGTTCTTTCTCGTGCTGAATTTTCACCTGACTTTTGACAATTTCACTTTGCCTGGCTATTTAAACTGCATTTTCATATTGTCAGTTCAGCTTCCTATTGTATTTTGTCTGACAAACTGGTATCTGATATTTCAATTATAAGTTCGTCCATTATTTGTCAGATAGTTTGAACATAAATCGTATGAAGGACGTGACGCCGACGTGCATGAAGTTTTGCACGCTCATAAATAACGTTTGTCTATGGATTGAAATATTTATGAAATTCTCAAATCACTTTGTCAAATTTCATTTGATCATCAGCTGACAGCCCAAACAATTTCATTAAATTGTCCGCAGTTTGGCCCATGTTATATATCAAGGAATGTCACCATCATCTTTGTTGCTGTTCTATAGAATATAATCCTTGTTTTCATTATCCCATTTATTTGGCAGAGTGAAATAAAAAAATTGCCTTGTAATATATATTTTAATGTCTGAATTTTGTCTAAGTAGGACTTCACTTTGTTTGAGTAAAGACAATTAAAATAGGCTACTCTATTACATAAACAGGATAGAAACGGACATTTGTTTTCAGATTTTCCTCTGAACTGGAGGAATCATTTTTCGTCATTCCATAGGCTGATTGTACATGAATGTCCTGTTAACGGCTGTTATTTGCAGAAAGGTATAATATTAATTTGAAAAGTACCTTTTAGTGTCAGTGATAGTGCTTTCATTTTAAAATAACGACATTCCTCTGGGATTTAATTTCATGGAAAAGGAACTTGATCGACGAAAATGAGATTTTTTGTATGTAGCCCGTTTGTTTGCGAAGAAACGAACTTGAAGGCAGATATAGCATTAAGGTAAGTTTTAATGTCTTTAAATATGAATTATTTTTCCGAAAGACGTATGCAGTGCTTACAAACGCCGTTGACAAAATCGAATCGGTGGCACTTCGGCCATTTTGTTTTGAGTGTTTACAAATTCAACAGAGTTCTCTAGCCAAATAGAAAAGGCAAAAACGAGAAGGCGGTCTATAACGGATAGATCACGGTGTAAACGGGCTGATATACAGGGGCTCTTGACCAATCGGAATATATCTAATTTATCTGCGGTGTTATAATATAATTAATAAAATACAACGCCATAACACCTAAAACGTTTAAAGTGTTTTAAAATCACGGATGCATGCAGTTTATTTTTTTATATGTACGAATTTATTTTAGTTCGGTTGCGAAGAAAGCTCCGTAGATTATTTAAACGCTCCCGAACACTCATTCCTGATGTCATCGCATTCGCGAGAGAGAGGCAGTTTATTATAGCTGATGAATGATGCTGTGTTGCAAAACTTGCGTGCATAAGAGAAGACAGAGAAATGAATTTAAGGGCATAGCGCTACATAAAGTTTTATAAAGGGTTAACTGATGCCTGTGTGTAATCAGTGTCTACAATGTGTGAACCATCGAGTAGAACATTATAAAAGTGATATTAAGTGAAATTTAGTATGGTATGCCAACAACGGAACATTCATTTGGTGTGATTTAACACCGTCTCAGAATTGGAAATCGCAATAACAAAATATATACATTTGATGTTCTGTTATTTTATTTCGTTTTTACATTTACATTTAATAATAGAAATTTTATTGTAACTAAACTTCATGAAATCCCGTGTCATTTTGTTGGTAAAACTATTTTATACCTGATACTTGAAGAATATGTGGAAATTGACATAGCTTGTTTTGCAATCGTGGCATTAAATTTTATAAACATTTTGCAACTGTAAATATGTTTCATTCTTAAGAGAAGCGAAACTCATGAGTACATAGAAACAAATGTTTTCAGTGCTTTATTATAAAACTGCATTATTAAATTTGATAGACATATGTGCATCACGTAGTTAATGCATTTTTCAAAGAGAATGTAATACAAACAGTCATGTAATAGTTTTGAGGATATAGAGACTATACATATTTGTTTGCTCATTATTCTCATATATATTTTAGGACATGTTACTTTTGTATCGGTTTGATGTCGTTTATCGAACGTATTAGCGAGCTAAACATTTTGGATTTTAGCGATTTGATGATTTTGCAATTTTCCAACTTCGCGAATTGACTGTCCTCGTGACTTTGGATAACATTTAAGCGAAAAAACTTTTGAAGGCTTACAATAATCTACGTTAAATGCCATCGATGCTCGTATGTAAATTTCTTGGACGATAAAAGGACGCTATCTTTTCGAAAGCTGAAAATTATCTTGTTGTCTTTAAGCTACTTGCTGTCAGATATGGTAATAACAAAATGATGTTCCTCGAACTGTCTAAAATTAACTTATTCTAGAACAAATCATGAAATAAAAAGATTCAAGTTTAAACTCCTGTAAAGTAGTTATGTGCTTTTGAAAATATACGCTTCTGAGTTATATAGTGTTACAAACGCGTTTGAAATGCCAATATAAACATATAGTGTAGCGGTGCCGTCAAACTAAGCTCACCAGCATTTTCAACAGACTCTCATATTGCTATGTAGATGTTTCCTTGTGTTATTGTTTCTAAACATTATTTTCGCATTTTATGTCTAAGTATATCATTTTGTAGAAATTTATTTTTGCCGGAAGCAGAGAAAGAGAAGCTCTAAAATTGCTGTTATTTACTATTTTATGTAATCTCAAGGTCATTGTACAAAAAATGTGACCAATTGGATTTTTACCTAACTTCAGAGCGGCAAATCTGGATTGATGGAATGCTATTTTACATAACTTAGCATCCATAAATTCAAATATAACATTATTTTTACTTTTTGCATTCCTCTTACTCGGAAACAAATATAAAAAAGTTCTTACTCCCACATGACCCTCATATGCATTGCTTTCAACTAATATCCAATTAAAATGTGCATTCTATAGCTTGTGAATATCCGGATTTTGATATTCTAAGCTCCTGTTTTACTATGGATTTCATAACAGAGATAATAAAAATGTATACATACTATAATTTGTATCATGTTATATTAAAGTGACATTATGAGCATCTTAAAATAAAGTGCATTTTTGGTGACAGTTTTATAAAAGCATTTTTTGGTTGCTGTGCATTTAAATGTGTTAAATGAATGATAATGCCTCATCATTATTTGAAGTTGGTGTTTTACAAATAAAACAATCGGACTGATAAAATAATAAATACTTTCAATATTCCTCAGGGAATAATAATTATAACTGTTTTTCTATTGAAAACAACTCTTTAATTCAAATTTTCGGCAATATTGCCTTTTTCAAGAAATTTGTCTACACTTTTTAAATTCACATGTTGATCATATTCATGACAAGCTTAGAAATGAAAAAAAAACAACAAAACGTCAGGAAATGACGTCACGTCATAATGACGTCATATACATTAAACGTCCAAATGACGTTTCCCGTACTTTCAGGTAAAAGTCCAATCACACGAAGAATACACTTAAGAATTAAATAAATTGAAAATAAACCGAAACAAATTTTAGTACATAGTCCTGTCTTGAATGCACTTATAAAACATATTATTACACATTTTTTTTAAAACATAAATTGTCCTATTATCCAATTTAAATTGTAGATCCTCTCTGCAGCATTTATCCTACCATCACTGCTTTATTTGTACAAAATCGGCCTGTCGTATAAACATGAGGTTTACACGACAGGCAAGCCTTACACGACATGGCAACGGTCTGCCATACTGACATTCTTTCTTTAGCCGCCATTTTTAAACTTTTAATCGACTATCACAGTGATTTTAAAACGCTACAACTCATATCAATGTGCCATTTTACACATGCTTTTATAGCTAGTACATATATTGTCATTTTGTACAAAATCAAAGATGAATGACAAGTTTTAAATCATTTAGGACAGCTTTACGAAAAACTTTCCTCACTGGCCTTGGTAACAGCTGATGACGGACTACTTTCATGACCTAGTTTGTCGGTCATGAAGTACATGTAAACAATTAAACATTGATTAAAATGCTGACACAATAAAAATTAAAACATGAGTTTTCTTTTGTATACTGCAGTAATTATTTAATTTTCAACATCAACAAATGTCATTTTCAAAATACATAAATACTGGTAGATCTAATCATGATTTTTTCTCAGAAAAGAAAATGCTGTATTAAATTGTCAAAATTAATTGTTTCACTGTTTTTAATCTTTCTCTCTCTGCCAAAATATACAGTAAATGTATCTGAATTTAACTAGAATGAACTAGAACTGTGGAGAAAATTGAATGTTTATGCACTTTAACACTCATAATGTTGCAAGTTTGTGTAAATTTGTTTAATTCTTGAAAAACTGCTAATATTTAAGAAAAATGCATGCATGATCTTCTGATAAACCATTGCATGTTGTTGCATTTAAAGGGTTTATCCCAAGCATGATGTTTTTATTAATATATAGACCCTGACCAAATGGTGAAATATCCAAGTATTTGATTGAAAATTGAATGTCTGTGCACTTTAACACCCATGATGTTGCAAGTTTGTGTAAATTTATTTAATTCTTGAAAAACTGCTAACATTTAAGAAAAATGCATGCATGATCTTCTGATAAACCATTGCATGTTGTTGCATTTAAAGGGTTAATCCCAAGCATGATGTTTTTATTAATATATAGACCCTGACCAAATGGTTAAATATCCAAGTATTTGATTGAATATTGAATACCTGTGCACTTTAACACCAATGATGTTGCAAGTTTGTATAAATATATTTAATTCTTGAAAAACTGCAAATATTTAAGAAAGATGCATGCTTGGTCTGCTGATAAACCATTGTTGTTGAATTCAAAGGGTTTATCCCAAGCATGATGTTTTTATTATATAGACCCTGACCACATGGTTAAATATCCAAGTATTTGATTGAAACATGAACTGTGGTAGGGCCTATAACCAAAGAGTCACTCAGTGATCATTTTCATGTAGATATGTTATTCTTAAAATTTAATATGCCAGAAAACATTAATCTCCATGCATCACAAAGATAAACAAGAACTTATCAACATTTAGCCATTTTAGTCATAAAGTCACTAATTAGCTCCTGTGTCTTACTTCTTAAAAGTTCTTTCTAATAATTTTCAGCTTATCATTCATTGTAAGTTATGATAGGTAGGTGATATTAGATCAACAAGTTAGTCTATTTATTGAGTATTGAACTATATTTTTTTGTCACTGGAAGGATTGAAGTTTGTCAGTATTGCAAGATTTGAAGTCCTTTCTTTTAATATGATATTGTACAATATTGTTTATTTGAGTCATTCAATCACTGTGTCAATCATTCCATCAGGAAACATCTGGTCCAGAAATTACGGGATCACACCTATTTCTTGAATAAAAGATGTTATCCCAAAGCTATCATTGAATACAGTTTGAATATCTGGCACGGATGACTCATATTTGAATATATGTTCCACTTGTTTTTTGCAACTTGGTTTTTGTTCCAGTCCATCTCTAAGCCAAGAGTCCTGTTTTCGAAGAGAAACAAATGATGCTCGAATCTTCTATCAGCATCTGTTGACTACATGTCTCAGACCAACCGAGTCAGTATCAAGCAACTAAGCGCGTCCCGTAGATATACATGACATTTCTATTTACCACAGTCAGCTCAAGTCCAGGGTCCAGTTCAGCGACACCCCACCCACTCGCACTTATAGCACATATTAGAATCTATACAGTTTTATGGTGCAGTCTTCAGTGTTCAAAATGTCCATATTTATAAATGCAATCAGTAAGTAATCGTGGTTATCACCTGAATGGCTAACAAATGTTAAAATCCAGTATTTTTAGTGAATATTTCACGTCATCACTGTTCATGACACATGTTGTATTGACTGACGTCACTTATATGACTAGCACGGTAGCAGAAATTAATAAAGCATACCAGTAAAGTTTATCTCATTCAGTTTAGAATAGCTTAAAATAACAGTTTTAGGTGTTGAGCTTTTTAAGTTTTATTTTTGCATGTTGTTTCACTTCAGTCTAACACGGACGTGTTTGTGTAGTGTATTAACTTGATCGAAATAAATGTGTAACTGGGTTGTGATGTAATGTATTCATACGCGTCATAGCGACAGACAGTTTTAAAGCTGGAATTTAATCTTAATTAATAAAAAAAGAAGAAAAAGACATTTTTATGTAAAAGGTAGGATAAAAAGAATATTAGGTTACCGTCTTAGTGTGATTGAATTTATTAGGCTCGTCTCCGAAAAGTTTATACGGCTCGGCAGAGCCTCGCCGTATAAATCTTTCTCCAACTCGCCTAATAAATTCAATCACACTAAGACAGTAACCTAATATTCTCTATTTCCCAGGTTTTCTTAGTATTTAATCTTCTGCAGTTGATAATTATGGTCTCAATTTTTGCATGAAAAATAAAAATATAGAATTTTTTAGATAAATAGATATACCATGTACTTATATAATAATACAAGTGAAATTGTAAAAGAATTGTAGAAATGAAAATTAAAATATTAATCTAAAAAGTTTGTTCTTATATAATTTAAAGGGAAATACTGAAAGATTATTATACCCATAATTATCAATCTTTACATATGTGTAAGACTTAGTTTTACAATATATTCTCCTTACCATGAAATTAAAAGACAATAATTCACCATATTATGGAAGTACTGCCATCTTTTTACGGTGACAGCAGGTTTCTCTCATTAGCAGTTCCAAAGCAGGCAGGAATATCAAGTAGGATGGAAAAAAACAAAGAACCAACTATTACCATTATCAATTCAGCATTATGATGTTGTATTATAAGTAGAAAAACTATTACCATAGGTAAATTACATTACATTTATATAACAGTAAAATCTTTTGTAAATCCTATTTGTTTAATCATCCCCGCAATCATCATTTCAACACATTATGATTATTCCAAAACGATTTTGTCATTCCCATATCTTCCATAACTAATTGTAATATAATCATTGTTATTTTAGTAGTACAAAAATGATGACTTATCTGGATACAGAATTAGGTTTAAAATATTGACTGTATGTTGCAGCCATAAGGTACCTTAGTGCCTAGTCTTTGGATCCAACTGTCCTCAACCAGCAATCTGTATGCCTTGCCCTCTTGATATACCTTCTGTAAAACAACCACTCCCACATCAGTTTCGTTATGGCCGATGAAATGCCTGTTGATAGGTTTCTCTACTTGTTGTCTGACATCTCGTAGGTGTTCATCTAATCTTTCTTTTAATGATCTTTCTGTTTCTTCAACATAAACCGTCATATCACATTTTCTACACGTCAGACAATACACCAGATTATAATCTTTGCAGCTCACATTTGCAACTGTCTTGTACTTCTTCTTCCTACTTGTATCACTTATTTCACCATATTCAATGTGGTCACAGATTTTACAGTCACAATCAGATGCTTTTGTTTTGAGGGCCCTGTTAGTTTTACCATGTACCAACGTGTCGCAGATATTTTTATCACGTCTAAATGCAATTATTGGAGGTACATAGAAGATTTTCGTCATTCTTTGGGATCTGTGGAGAACAGTTTCATGTTTACGAAGTATTTGTCTAATATCCGGCAACTGTTTGGAGTAAGTTAGAACCATAGGTACCCTGTCACAGCTGTCTTTCTTCTGGTTTGATGAAAGTAGACTATCCCGGTCTAACCTGTCTACCCTTTGTAGCTGTTTTTCTATGTATTTGCCACTATATCCTCTCTTTCTAAGTTGTTGTTTCAATTGTAGTCTGTGCTTTTCATAGTCAGTCTGTTTTTCACATATTCTCTTGAGACGCAAGCCAAGACCATATGCTAGACCTTTCTTGGTATGGGTTGGATGGCATGATGTATTTTTTTATATACATTTGTTTGTCTGTTGGTTTCCTATATAAATCAGTATAAATTTCTCCATCTTTAACTGTGACAAATGTATCCAGGAATTCTATTCTGCTTTTACTCCATCTAAGTTCTATCTTAATATTTTTATGTATCTGATTTGCATAATTTGCGAAGTTCTGTAAAGACCGAACTGATCCTATCCAAATCCCAATTCCATCATCAATGAACCGTTTATAGAAATGTGGTTTTTGGTGGTACTGAAGTAAGGCCTCTCCTTTTGTTTCCATTGCGTGTGTTAGAGATTCACCTAGCAGGGATTACTTTTATTTACACTGTCCTGTGACTTTGGAACATGGTGGGGGTAAGAGTGAGGTTTGGTGCGCACCATAAACCGGTTTAAGCTCCCCAGTGGTGTTTTTGCCACTGACCGTTCCAAGGCGGTGCCCCACTGTGTTCCTTTAATTGTTCGTTTTGTCCTCGTGCTTTGTATGCTAGTGTGTGTTGGTAGTGTACGTGTGTGTGTGTGTACATGATTGTGTGTATGTGTGTGTGTGTGTTGGTGGTGTGCACTTCTGGGTGCTGTGGGGCTCGTTTTGGGGAGGCTGCGTTTTTGGTACGTGGCTTTCCCTGTTTGATATTATTTTTGTTTTCATCCCATTTTCTCATGTAAGCACATGCAAAAATGTTTCCTAGCTTGGACCCAATTGCTATACCGTCTACCTGTCTGTAATGTTTATTGCTGAAGTTGAAATTGTTATTATCTAACACTGTCTCTATCATCTGAAGAACAAAGTCTGATGGTATTAATGGTTTGCTTCGAGACTCCAAACCCTCTTTACATGCCTGCAAACCTTCTTTCCTTGGGACGGAGGGGTAAAGTTTACATACATCAAAGCAAAACAGGAGAGCATTTTCAGGTATTGGTAGGCTGACTTGCTTCAGTTTGGTGATAAAGTCTGTGGTGTCCTTGATGTAACTTGGGGAATTTATCACATAATCATTTAGTTCATGTTCTGCTACTTCAGCTAATTTCTCAGTAGGAGATGAGATGCCATTGACTACTGACTGCTTTAGGATATTTGGGTATTAAATAGTCTTTCATATCTTTTGTGACTGCTCCTTCCCTGTGCATCATGTTAACTAATTTTTTTACTTTCTTGTAACACTCATTTGTTGTATCAGTGGGTGTTTCCTCATATGAACTGCTTGTCTTCATTTCACCCTCAATTTTTTCTATGTATTCACTTTTATTTATCACAACAATTCCTGATCCTTTGTCTGCTGGTCTTATCACAATATTATCATTATGCAACAATGACTTGAATGCTTCCTGCTCCTGGCTTGTTATGTTTAACTTGTTGGATTTTTTAAGGCTGTTTACAATATCATTTTTCACTAGTTCTATATACAAGTCTAACCACATATCACGACCTTTGTTTGGGGTGAGAGTGCTCTTTTTCTTTAACTTAAACTTCTTTTCATCGTCAAGTTCTTCTTTACTATTTTTTTCTTTATCATAGAAGTATTCTCTAAGTCTCATACGTCTTTCCCATTCTGACAAATCTGCAAGCAATTTGATTTTGTCTATCTTTGATTTGTCAGGGATGAATTTCAAACCCTTAGAAAGAAGTGACAATTCCGCCTGACACAATGTATAACTTGATAAATTAGTGACAACATCACCTGCTGTGTCTGTTAGTTTTTTGCTCTTATCCGTTTGGTTATTGTTTTTCTCTGTTGAAACCCCATTCTTTTCAAATGCATGGTATGTTTCACTAGCTATATTTGTGTTTTTACCTCCCCATTTCCTCTTCCAGTCACTTTTATTTTTTATCTGAGTACAATGGGTTTTGGTACCATTTTCTGTGCCTTTGGAATGTATTAACACCTGGGAAATATTGGCTTTTGCCTTACTAGTATTTATGCTGTGTTGGTGCGATAGGTTAGAATCATTTGTTTTCACCTCAAAACAAAAATAATATCAAACAGGGAATGCCACGTACCAAAAACGCAGCCTCCCCAAAACGAACCCCACAGCAAAGTCAAACCAATCTATGATTTCTTCAGGTTCCATAACATCACTGCCCTTTTTGTTCATATCTTGTCTATGTAATAACAGGTCAAAATGATTGTTCTGTAGTACCATATGCATAGATTTGCTATAACTATTACAAAGGTCATTAGAATTTGAATCAAGTATTCTATATGTGAAATTGTTCCAATTTGTGATGTTACTTCTGCTGGTAGTTATCTTTATATTAATACCATAAACAGCAGATACTGCGTATATCTCAGCCTCAGTAGCCCAGGCCTCCTGTCTTCCATCTGTCTTTCGTTGATTACACACATGATGTTCGTAAGACCCATCTACATAGCATTCAAACTTTTCTCTATTATCTACCAAACAATTCACAATACTCTGACGTATCTCTTTGTGATTATTCTCATGTCCATACAAAAACAAACTAATGCATCTGTAAAAACAATTGCCATCTCCTATGACCTTAATTAATTCAAAATCATTATCTAATGTTTTACTCACACGATTTTTCCATTTTTTATCTTTTATTTCCTGCACCCTATCCCATTCCTTTGCTTCACTTTCACTTGTAGATTGGATATCTGCATCATCTATATTCTCTTCAAGTTGACATATTCCCTCTGTTATACATCCTAAATTTTCTATACATGCTAATCTTGTTATCTCCATCAATCTCAAAGGTGTGTCCATTTTAATTTTTTCACATTTATTTTTTAATTTCTCACTCATGATAAATAATTTCATGTACAATGACCTTGAGATTACATAAAATAGTAAATAACAGCAATTTTAGAGCTTTTAAGAAAACCTGGGAAATGCTGCAGAGAGGATCTACAATTTAAATTGGATAATAGGACAATTTATGTTTTAAAAAAATGTGTAATAATATGTTTTATAAGTGCATTCAAGACAGGACTATGTATCAACTAAAATTTGTTTCGGTTTATTTTCAATTTATTTAATTCTTAAGTGTATTCTTCATGTGATTGGACTTTTACCTGAAAGTACGGGAAACGTCATTTGGACGTTTAATGTATATGACGTCATTATGACGTGACGTCATTTCCTGACGTTTTGTTGTTTTTTTCATTTCTAAGCTTGTCATGATTATGATCAACATGTGAATTTAAAAAGTGTAGACAAATTTCTTGAAAAAGGCAATATTGCCGAAAATTTGAATTAAATAGTTGTTTTCAATAGTAAAACAGATAAAATAATAGTTTCTTTCTTCGCAGTGATCTCCCTTGTGTTCTTGTTGCTGTTAGTAGAGATTTCGGTAGTGGAAGGGAAGCAACTCCTTCATACAGTTGTCTTTTTTTTCCAAATACAACTCTCCCAGTCAAAATAAGAAAAGTAATATTTGGAAAGTTAATAATTCATACTGGTAGCGGGAAGAGTTTGGTGTCTTGGGTTAAAAGCTATTATTTCCTCTAACTTTTGTACACACACCTATTTCAGCTGGATTTTTACTGGAAAAAAATGCGCATAATTCCACTTTAAAATACAATATTAAAAATAGTCTATTGATACTGTTTAGATAAATAAAAAGTTTTAGACCAGTCGAAGACAATACTGCCATTTATCAATACTTTATCAGGCTACACCATATATGGAATATGAATATATAATCATTACTTTGAATAGCTACAGACATTATTTACAAGTTTGTAAATATATGTTTATTACCACCACCATGAATAAAATGATAAATAAAATAAATTAACAAGCTGGAAATGCCACTTTAGTGCTTACATTTTTACACATTAAAATCTATGACCACAGAAGTACATGTACATACATTATATTCATATAAAAGTAAGATTGTTCTAATCATTTTGATCAGGTTATAATATACAGGCAATGGTTTCTCGCCATTACTACTTCATCTTACATAATGTACTATATGCATATGGAAATAGCACAACTTGATTCACAAGCACTTTATGTCAGTAGTATAGACAATCACCATTGTCATTAAACATCAATCAAATCAAATTATTTATAACACCTAATTGGTCAATGCAGGATTTTATCATGTCTATTATTATCTTGTCATTTACCTCTTCAAAAAAGTAGAAGGTGGAGCTGAGCGTGATTTTATATCAGCAATACTGTAGTGGCATTATGATAATTGAGTAATTCATGCCAACTGACATATATAATAACCACTTTTTCATATAATTACTGAAAAGTTTCATGACTCTGCAACAATAGAGTCAGTACTCAGTGAAAGACAAAACTGGTAATCGGACAATAAAGCAATATATCGGTATTGTTCTTTTCACTGCACTTCCCCGTAATTTCATCTCTCACTATAAGTAATTTGGTCTAATTTCCTTCAGTGTGCTAAGAGTTATGCCCAGGACATGAACAATGTAACAAAGGCAAACTAGGAAAGGTAGAGTAATGGTTCTTATACATTGTATTTTCTCTCATTGTGCACTATCAATGTATGAAGTGTCAAGTAATTCCATTTAATACTGTCGCTCTTATGCTCCGGGCAAGAACAATCAATAGAATAATAATAGAAAAAGGGGAAAACGTTTTAAAAATAATGTAATATTAGGGTATGTTGCTGGGCAATGCACTTCCACTGAGCGTCTTCGCTCATTATATGCAATTTGAACTCATTTCCTTCAGTACTTTTAGAGTTATATTCGGACAAGAAAATGTAATAAAGGGATACAATAACAATAATGCAAGTTAGAGTTTTTGTTCTTTGGCACTGCACTGTTTCTCATTGTTCTCATCTATATTACTGTATGAAGCTTCAAGTAATCCCCTACAATACTTTTGGAGTTATGCTCCTGAAAAGGTTCCTTCGGGGGCATAAAAATAACCAAGGTGCAATTTCATCACAATTGGCTAATATCATTGATTATGCTACTCGCATGTGCTTGAGGTTTAGAAAGGAGATCACAGGAGTCATGAAAATAATACAAAATGAAATTTGTTCAATTATATTCCAAGAATATGAAGCGCTCTTATTTTACCTGAGGACGACAATACAGTGGCAAAGTATTTTATCTGTAGTGCTCATGTTGTCCTATACCTTAAATTGTCTATAGTTTCTTGTTCGATTTGATTTTCGTGGAATTACTTTTAAACTTATTGTTTTAAAATGTATGTTAGAGGTTGACCTTTCCTTTGGTAAGTTCTATTCTCAAATGATATCCAGCTAAATTATCTTCACACTCATCTCCATTTTAAAAACATGCTTTTGTAACTATTCCAACGGTACCCGGTATGTTTACCATCCCATAGTCTGGTACAAATTGTTTGTGAATGGGTTCCTTCACTTAATTGGAAAATGCAAAATTGTAACGTTTAAGTCATATATTCGAGGAATGTTCAAATATGAATGCATAAAAGCACATAAAAATGTATCCTTGATAGATATAATGAAAATTTTATTTTGTCCCCTCGAAGTATTCACCTCCAACAGATATGCAAAGTTTCAGTCTTCTAATCCAATCCTTGAAGGCATTTTCATAGTCTTTTCTAGGTATACTATGAAGACAGTGGAATATTGCAGAACCGAGGTGTTTGCGCTGGTCACACGGGGCAAGGTCAGGCGAATACGGAGGGTGAGGGAGCACATCAATCTTTTCCTGCTTCAGAAAGTCTTGTACAATAGACGCCTTGTGCGATGACGCATTGTCATGTAGCAATATGACATTGGCCAAACCAGTTGCATGTCTTCGATTTTGAAATAGTTCTTCGGTTTTCGAAGAACTTTGTCTTGTAAAACTTTGCATTTACGGATTTTCCTTTAGGTACAGCAACCTGCATGACAGGACCCTGATTTGTGAAGAATATGGCATATATTACGTTCTGGACACTCATGGTCCGCTTTGCAATGCATGGTCTTTTGCCAGACTTTGTTGCCCATATTTTGTTCTGAATATTTCGTTTGGGCTCAAAAAAGTGAACCCATGTCTCGTCCCCAGTGACGACATTTGCGAAATACTGTGCATGGTAATTTGGAAACTGTTTAAGCAATATTTTCGCGCATTGCACGCGTGTCATTTTCTGCCCATCTGTCAACAGATGGGGAATCCATCTAGCATGATCTTTCTCATTTTCAAATTACGTGTCAGAATTGCATGAGCTGCTCCTAATGAGATGCCAACCATACTAGCTATTTGCCTAGCGGTGTATCTTGCATCAGTAGTAACTATTTATTTCACTCTAGCAACCATCTTGGCAGACGTTGCTGTTTTCGGCCGACGGCCATGTGGTGCATCTTCTGTTGAAACTAACCCACATTTGAATTTCTTAAACCAACGAATAACTGTCGTCGAAAAAGACATTTCATTATGCCCATAAACAGAAGAAATTCACCAAAAATGTCTTTTCACCCTATGCCAAGAATACAACGATTCTTAATACAGATCCGTATTTCAACGACGTACGCTGACCTTCTTCCAACCATTTTTGTATTAGTATACACGAGTAGGTAATGTTTAGCGAGCGATAGACACAGCTAAAGTGAACGGATTTTAATGGGTGTGTTATCAATGTAAAGCTAACATGTTTATCTACCCAATAAGCTTAATTTTCTCCCGATTTTCGCATTATTGAGCAAGATTACGTTTTAGATGCATTCATATTTGAGCAATCCTCGTATATGAAATTAAATTGTTCAAAAATCCGATCGTTGTTAAATAGTTTAAAGTCCCAGGATCACATTTATTAGTAGCTCTCATTTTATCAAGAAAATGTCTTACTGACAGAAATGACCTTTATTTTTACTAAAACAAACATTTCTAACTTTGCTTTATAAATCGGTAGGTACAGTACATATTTGAAAAAAAATAGAACAGTATTTTTCAATGGTATTGCAAAATGTAAGAAAGGATTTCTGGCAACATTTTTTTCTTGAAGAAACAACTTGAAAACGAAAGAAAGACATATGTCAAGATTGCTTAAGAGTGAACAGAAAATGGTTTTATTATTATCCTATCTATAAATTAATGTTACTTTATCAGTAAATTCAAAGATATCCTTAGACTTTAAAACTCGATACATTTTTATGTTCATACAATTACATAAGCGAAGTGGGAGGGCGCAGAGTATTCAGTAACGGCATGTTTCCAGTGTGGTTTTGCTTTGTTAGATATAGTAAAATTCAACGATGCGTATGGCGGACAACGCAGGCAAGAAATGCACGTATAACTGTTTTAAACTCAAAGAAGTGTCACACTTTCTAGTTGCTGCACACTGCATCAACAAGTCTTCAGTCTGTATATATTTCGTTAAATTCTCATTTAAAGTCGTCACTATAATTTAAGAACACATTAAAAGGATACATAGACATTTCGAAAGTAAAAGGGTATGTTCATTTTCATAATTTTGAAGATAATATTTGAAATACTTTTACCCACTATGAGTTGTTCATTATTAAAAACTATACAAAAAACGCATTCCTTATATGCTTTTGAATATAACATTTTCGCTCTTGTCGTATGCTATTTTATTGTTATTAGGTAAAGCCTAAAAAATCATCATGATTGAAAATAATTTATTGATGTTTTCGATATGGAATCGGATTTATATTCATTGAAATGTTTCATCTTATGTGTTACATTTAGTGCTGGTTAATAAGTCATTCGAAAATGTTGCGGCTTTAAAACAAATGCTTCAGATAGCAACTTGCTCAGAATTTGAGGTAAATGATAAAATATCTTTTATTCGTCTGGGTCCTCAAATGTTATTAAAGTACATATATCCACTTATTTATTTTTGAAAACGAATTGTTTATGTCTACGGGAGCAGTTCTTCCTAGTTTCTATTCAGAAATACAGGGATTTTAAAATCAGACTCATGGTTAAATAATAACTGGATTTTTCATATTTTCTGTAAATATTATAAAGGGTTATAGCAGGCACCTACTGATGACGCAATTTTCTAAACTCTAAATACATGCGCTTTGATTCCAACTTTATCCTCTTTTGGCACTCCGAAAGCGGTTGTGGGTCATCACAAACATCTTAGTTTAACTAGAATTGGAGACGGGAAATGGTATAAACATATAGATCAAGTAACAACATTTTGTAATTCTGCATCAAAAGTCCTAGGTATTATGATACAGTTAAAGTTTACATTAAAGCAAAACTCCGTACGTGTAATCTATGTTTCTTTTTAAGACCTATTATATTATTATAAAACATGCTCCGGTGCACGAACTATGCAACAGACAATAGAAGAAAATATCAAACTTTAGTTGTAGAAATGGACAATGACGTAGCTCTCGACTACCTTATTAACCTGTTACCATGTTTAGTTCGAGACACAGTACCATACAGCTTCAGCAGACATGTGAACACAAAACATTGAACTCTGTTATATCGTCAGCTATTTTAACATTTTACATTAACTAGCGGTTAAGCTAACGCTCGATTAAAATTTGTGGTTTATTTGCTTTCTAAAATATTTGATGTAAGTAAAATGTTATAATCTGTTTAGAGTAAACCCGAATCGGCACATTAGCTCATCAATTTGTATCTTGCATTCAAATTAAATCAATATGTACTTTAACAGCCAGTTACATTTTCGAACAACTAGTTCAATATCATTGTAAATATTCAATATACTATAATCTATTATTCTTATTTTATTACATATGCATGTACACGTAATAGTTTCTAACACTAGATAAACAATATTAAGTTCTTAACATCAATAAAATTCGAAATAAAAATGCACTCATACGCTCTTAATTCCTTATGTTACAAAACCAATAACAAAAAGTGTAAACTTTTTGATATATTTGACAAAAGTTGTTTTACAATTTTGTGAACCAACTTCAACAATATTTATAATATTGTATTACATAAAAGGTTACATACAATTAATCAAAGCGCTGTGAGCGCTGAAGGCTTGGGGGCTATAGGTTAACTCCCCGGAAAACAACTTTTGACCTACGTGTTTTGCGCAGAACATAACCTAAAGCGCGGGTCGAAATATGCAGATGACGAAATTCAATATATGACACAGAATGAATGATTCACAAATATATGGGTGGCAGGGAAGTTTGTTTTATTATAAAACGTACGTTAAATGGAAAATAATCACATAGTCAACATTATAAAATGTTTAAGCCAATAAAAATAATTCGATCTGCGCTTTGTACAACTTCAAGCGATATGATCTGATGATGTGGATCGAAAATTATTGTGTACTTAGTACAAGACCTTGAAACAGAAATAAACAAAGCAATACCAGCAATGAAATATAAATACAGTACTGTACAATGTGTATAACTGAGAAAACCAAAAATGATTCTGGGTTACCTTGTAGTTGTAATCGGTGAAACCGTTCACTGGGCCTTGACATGCAGCGTCCTCGATAAATGGCGGGTGATTTTCATCACGTGAGTTCCTTCTCGGGAATGTACGTAAATTATATCTTTTTTTAGAGACATTTATTTTTAGGTAAATATATATGTAATCGTTCGTAAATAACAAAGTTGTCAATGAAATAACATCGGAAATTTGAAAATCAAACTACAAACTCTTATATAGAGCTCCGTACGTTTCCGTAAATTTCCGTAAATATCCGTACTTTTCCGTGATATGCATATGATTATCTTCCGTAATCAGCTAACAGCGCATTAATTTCTAAAACAGAAAAAAATGTGTAATGCAGCCCGTAAGCTATATACCTTCCTGCAGTCGTTTGAAGTTTTATGTACTGTTTTTATTTGTAATATGTTCTTATCATATGCGACATTCAAACAGAAGATTGATCTGGTCTGTCTTGCACTACTTTCGCATAGCGCATGTTTACAGTTGTTATTCGCACATAGCACAGTTAAATTTCTTGCAGTGTTTGAAATGTGGTATACTAACTTAGGCCTTGGGGACTTTCAGTCCCCAGGCCAAAAAATGGCATCCGTTATCGTCGACTTTCATCAAATATTTACGCGTTCTATTTTGTTGGTTTTTTTTGTCTTATTCATGTCTTCATTGTACTATGAATATATCATGTGATGATATTCGTAACCCAGATAGCAACATTCTAAATTTATGTTTAATCTAAACACACACATGTAATGTATTTCTAAAAACTAAAACCCAGATAGTAACATTCTAAATTTAAGTTTTATCTAAACATTCACAAAAATGTATTGTATTTCTCAAAACTAAACTGATGTTAAAATTTAAGCACATTGGCGAAGGGATTGCTTTGATATCAAAAGTATTTTAGTATTGCCAAGTACGAGTCTAAATCTGTGTTCAGTCTGTTAATAATGTATGTCTATATATTCTAATAATAGTTGTTACACTGCACAACTGATAGCATTCAATATATGTCAACATGTTTGCAATGTGCTCGATGATTTTGCAAACAGAATTTGAACGTATGTGTATGATGTGAGGAAAAGTTGAACATGTAATTCCTTTACAGTGAAAATATCAGTCAAATCTGAATGACTGTGAATTGTTAAAATTTTTGATAACGAATGACTTTAGCATCGAAGGAGAACTTGGGCCCTCGGTTTAAAGCAATAAGAGATTCGGAAGAAGACAACCCGTCGAATATTTGTATTTATTTATTATATATAATCTTAATAGCTTTTTGATAGTCAAGGCCAATTATAATATAACTTTTTACCTCGCCTGCGTTGGCGAGGCAGAATCGCAACTATGAAGTTCTGTGTTTGCGCTTTCATGCGCGCGTCCGTCCGTCCAAGCTTATCTGGACTGTAATTTTTCATTTCGTTTGGAATTCAAATAACCTGTTCCACACAAAACAACACAGTTTTATCAGTTATATGTTTTGCTTACAAAATAACAAAATAGGGACCACGAAATACCCGTGGACTATTAAATCTATTTATCCCCAAATATGCTGAAGCATTAAGTCTGCATCAATAGATGTCTAAATTTTTATTGTTTGTTTTGTTATAATGTAAGTTGAAATATAGAATAACCTTTATCATCGAATAATGGTAAACGACTAAAATTGTTCTTTCGATACTTTTGAACTTCTTTTACCGATTTGCTTTTTTTTAGAATCGAGACAAGAGTAGGAACATGGTACTGGTTCCAATATTGACATTTTACACGTTGTTGAATAGCAATGTCCAGGCTACGACCTCTTCAACAGGTATGGCATTGAGATGTTAATTCAATATCAATTACTGAGAGTCATCCTCTGATAAACATGAATACATAAATTATCTTCTATCATTGGTCATCATTTCTAAATTACTACTAAAGTAAATGCTCTGCTTTGCCTCTTCTGTGTAAGATCACCTGTCTTTCCCCGAGACCTAACCGCAAAAAGGAATTAAGAAAAAACACTGGCATTTAACTCAGTACCTCGATGTAGGCGTATGAGAGACTACATCTATCAGACCTGGTAAAATTGAAAATCAGACATTATTCAATCTTTCAACAATTAATGGTTTAATTTCGTTCTGCAAAGCAGAGCATTTACTTTAGTAGTAATTTAGAAATGATGACTCTTGTCTCGATTCTAAAAAAAAAGCAAATCGGTAAAAGAAGTTCAAAAGTATCGAAAGAACAATTTTAGTACAATAATATCAAACAGGGAAAGCCACGTACCAAAAACGCAGCCTCCCCAAAACGAGCCCCACAGCACCCAGAAGTGCACACCACCAACACACACACACACATACACACAATCATGTACACACACACACACGTACACTACCAACACACACTAGCATACAAAGCACGAGGACAAAACGAACAATTAAAGGAACACAGTGGGGCACCGCCTTGGAACGGTCAGTGGCAAAAACACCACTGGGGAGCTTAAACCGGTTTATGGTGCGCACCCAACCTCACTCTTACCCCCACCATGTTCCAAAGTCACAGGACAGTGTAAATAAAAGTAATCCCTGCTAGGTGAATCTCTAACACACGCAATAGAAACAAAAGGAGAGGCCTTACTTCAGTACCACCAAAAACCACATTTCTATAAACGGTTCATTGATGATGGAATTGGGATTTGGATAGGATCAGTTCGGTCTTTACAGAACTTCGCAAATTATGCAAATCAGATACATAAAAATATTAAGATAGAACTTAGATGGAGTAAAAGCAGAATAGAATTCCTGGATACATTTGTCACAGTTAAAGATGGAGAAATTTACACTGATTTATATAGGAAACCAACAGACAAACAAATGTATATAAAAAAAATACATCTTGCCATCCAACCCATACCAAGAAAGGTCTAGCATATGGTCTTGGCTTGCGTCTCAAGAGAATATGTGAAAAACAGACTGACTATGAAAAGCACAGACTACAATTGAAACAACAACTTAGAAAGAGAGGATATAGTGGCAAATACATAGAAAAACAGCTACAAAGGGTAGACAGGTTAGACCGGGATAGTCTACTTTCATCAAACCAGAAGAAAGACAGCTGTGACAGGGTACCTATGGTTCTAACTTACTCCAAACAATTGCCGGATATTAGACAAATACTTCGTAAACATGAAACTGTTCTCCACAGATCCCAAAGAATGACGAAAATCTTCAATGTACCTCCAATAATTGCATTTAGACGTGATAAAAATATCTGTGACACGTTGGTACATGGTAAAACTAACAGGGCCTCAAAACAAAAGCATTGTGACTGTAAAATCTGTGACCACATTGAATATGGTGAAATAAGTGATACAAGTAGGAAGAAGAAGTACAAGACAGTTGCAAATGTGAGCTGCAAAGATTATAATCTGGTGTATTGTCTGACATGTAGAAAATGTGATATGACGGTTTATGTTGGAGAAACAGAAAGATCATTAAAAGAAAGATTAGATGAAAACAAAAAAACAAAAATAATATCAAACAGGGAAACTGAACACCTACGAGATGTCAGACAACAAGTAGAGAAACCTATCAACAGGCATTTCATCGGCCATAACGAAACTGATGTGGGAGTGGTTGTTTTACAGAAGGTATATCAAGAGGGCAAGGCATACAGATTGCTGGTTGAGGACAGTTGGATCCAAAGACTAGGCACTAAGGTACCTTATGGCTGCAACATACAGTCAATATTTTAAACCTAATTCTGTATCCAGATAAGTCATCATTTTTGTACTACTAAAATAACAATGATTATATTACAATTAGTTATGGAAGATATGGGAATGACAAAATCGTTTTGGAATAATCATAATGTGTTGAAATGATGATTGCGGGGATGATTAAACAAATAGGATTTACAAAAGATTTTACTGTTATATAAATGTAATGTAATTTACCTATGGTAATAGTTTTTCTACTTATAATACAACATCATAATGCTGAATTGATAATGGTAATAGTTGGTTCTTTGTTTTTTTCCATCCTACTTGATATTCCTGCCTGCTTTGGAACTGCTAATGAGAGAAACCTGCTGTCACCGTAAAAGATGGCAGTACTTCCATAATATGGTGAATTATTGTCTTTTAATTTCATGGTAAGGAGAATATATTGTAAAACTAAGTCTTACACATATGTAAAGATTGATAATTATGGGTATAATAATCTTTCAGTATTTCCCTTTAAATTATATAAGAAAAAACTTTTTAGATTAATATTTTAATTTTCATTTCTACAATTCTTTTACAATTTCACTTGTATTATTATATAAGTACATGGTATATCTATTTATCTAAAAAATTCTATATTTTTATTTTTCATGCAAAAATTGAGACCATAATTATCAACTGCAGAAGATTAAATACTAAGAAAACCTGGGAAATAGAGAATATTAGGTTACTGTCTTAGTGTGATTGAATTTATTAGGCGAGTTGGAGAAAGATTTATACGGCGAGGCTCTGCCGAGCCGTATAAACTTTTCGGAGACGAGCCTAATAAATTCAATCACACTAAGACGGTAACCTAATATTCTTTTTATCCTACCTTTTACATAAAAATGTCTTTTTCTTCTTTTTTTATTAATTAAGATTAAATTCCAGCTTTAAAACTGTCTGTCGCTATGACGCGTATGAATACATTACATCACAACCCAGTTACACATTTATTTCGATCAAGTTAATACACTACACAAACACGTCCGTGTTAGACTGAAGTGAAACAACATGCAAAAATAAAACTTAAAAAGCTCAACACCTAAAACTGTTATTTTAAGCTATTCTAAACTGAATGAGATAAACTTTACTGGTATGCTTTATTAATTTCTGCTACCGTGCTAGTCATATAAGTGACGTCAGTCAATACAACATGTGTCATGAACAGTGATGACGTGAAATATTCACTAAAAATACTGGATTTTAACATTTGTTAGCCATTCAGGTGATAACCACGATTACTTACTGATTGCATTTATAAATATGGACATTTTGAACACTGAAGACTGCACCATAAAACTGTATAGATTCTAATATGTGCTATAAGTGCGAGTGGGTGGGGTGTCGCTGAACTGGACCCTGGACTTGAGCTGACTGTGGTAAATAGAAATGTCATGTATATCTACGGGACGCGCTTAGTTGCTTGATACTGACTCGGTTGGTCTGAGACATGTAGTCAACAGATGCTGATAGAAGATTCGAGCATCATTTGTTTCTCTTCGAAAACAGGACTCTTGGCTTAGAGATGGACTGGAACAAAAACCAAGTTGCAAAAAACAAGTGGAACATATATTCAAATATGAGTCATCCGTGCCAGATATTCAAACTGTATTCAATGATAGCTTTGGGATAACATCTTTTATTCAAGAAATAGGTGTGATCCCGTAATTTCTGGACCAGATGTTTCCTGATGGAATGATTGACACAGTGATTGAATGACTCAAATAAACAATATTGTACAATATCATATTAAAAGAAAGGACTTCAAATCTTGCAATACTGACAAACTTCAATCCTTCCAGTGACAAAAAAATATAGTTCAATACTCAATAAATAGACTAACTTGTTGATCTAATATCACCTACCTATCATAACTTACAATGAATGATAAGCTGAAAATTATTAGAAAGAACTTTTAAGAAGTAAGACACAGGAGCTAATTAGTGACTTTATGACTAAAATGGCTAAATGTTGATAAGTTCTTGTTTATCTTTGTGATGCATGGAGATTAATGTTTTCTGGCATATTAAATTTTAAGAATAACATATCTACATGAAAATGATCACTGAGTGACTCTTTGGTTATAGGCCCTACCACAGTTCATGTTTCAATCAAATACTTGGATATTTAACCATGTGGTCAGGGTCTATATAATAAAAACATCATGCTTGGGATAAACCCTTTGAATTCAACAACAATGGTTTATCAGCAGACCAAGCATGCATCTTTCTTAAATATTTGCAGTTTTTCAAGAATTAAATATATTTATACAAACTTGCAACATCATTGGTGTTAAAGTGCACAGGTATTCAATATTCAATCAAATACTTGGATATTTAACCATTTGGTCAGGGTCTATATATTAATAAAAACATCATGCTTGGGATTAACCCTTTAAATGCAACAACATGCAATGGTTTATCAGAAGATCATGCATGCATTTTTCTTAAATGTTAGCAGTTTTTCAAGAATTAAATAAATTTACACAAACTTGCAACATCATGGGTGTTAAAGTGCACAGACATTCAATTTTCAATCAAATACTTGGATATTTCACCATTTGGTCAGGGTCTATATATTAATAAAAACATCATGCTTGGGATAAACCCTTTAAATGCAACAACATGCAATGGTTTATCAGAAGATCATGCATGCATTTTTCTTAAATATTAGCAGTTTTTCAAGAATTAAATAAATTTACACAAACTTGCAACATCATGAGTGTTAAAGTGCATAAACATTCAATTTTCTCCACAGTTCTAGTTCATTCTAGTTAAATTCAGATACATTTACTGTATATTTTGGCAGAGAGAGAAAGATTAAAAACAGTGAAACAATTAATTTTGACAATTTAATACAGCATTTTCTTTTCTGAGAAAAAATCATGATTAGATCTACCAGTATTTATGTATTTTGAAAATGACATTTGTTGATGTTGAAAATTAAATAATTACTGCAGTATACAAAAGAAAACTCATGTTTTAATTTTTATTGTGTCAGCATTTTAATCAATGTTTAATTGTTTACATGTACTTCATGACCGACAAACTAGGTCATGAAAGTAGTCCGTCATCAGCTGTTACCAAGGCCAGTGAGGAAAGTTTTTCGTAAAGCTGTCCTAAATGATTTAAAACTTGTCATTCATCTTTGATTTTGTACAAAATGACAATATAAGTACTAGCTATAAAAGCATGTGTAAAATGGCACATTGATATGAGTTGTAGCGTTTTAAAATCACTTTGATAGTCGATTAAAAGTTTAAAAATGGCGGCTAAAGAAAGAATGTCAGTATGGCAGACCGTTGCCATGTCGTGTAAAGCTTGCCTGTCGTGTAAACCTCATGTTTATACGACAGGCCGATTTTGTACAAATAAAGCAGTGATGGTAGGATAAATGCTGCAGAGAGGATCTACAATTTAAATTGGATAATAGGACAATTTATGTTTTAAAAAAATGTGTAATAATATGTTTTATAAGTGCATTCAAGACAGGACTATGTACTAAAATTTGTTTCGGTTTATTTTCAATTTATTTAATTCTTAAGTGTATTCTTCGTGTGATTGGACTTTTACCTGAAAGTACGGGAAACGTCATTTGGACGTTTAATGTATATGACGTCATTATGACGTGACGTCATTTCCTGACGTTTTGTTGTTTTTTTTCATTTCTAAGCTTGTCATGAATATGATCAACATGTGAATTTAAAAAGTGTAGACAAATTTCTTGAAAAAGGCAATATTGCCGAAAATTTGAATTAAAGAGTTGTTTTCAATAGAAAAACAGTTATAATTATTATTCCCTGAGGAATATTGAAAGTATTTATTATTTTATCAGTCCGATTGTTTTATTTGTAAAACACCAACTTCAAATAATGATGAGGCATTATCATTCATTTAACACATTTAAATGCACAGCAACCAAAAAATGCTTTTATAAAACTGTCACCAAAAATGCACTTTATTTTAAGATGCTCATAATGTCACTTTAATATAACATGATACAAATTATAGTATGTATACATTTTTATTATCTCTGTTATGAAATCCATAGTAAAACAGGAGCTTAGAATATCAAAATCCGGATATTCACAAGCTATAGAATGCACATTTTAATTGGATATTAGTTGAAAGCAATGCATATGAGGGTCATGTGGGAGTAAGAACTTTTTTATATTTGTTTCCGAGTAAGAGGAATGCAAAAAGTAAAAATAATGTTATATTTGAACTTATGGATGCTAAGTTATGTAAAAAAGCATTCCATCAATCCAGATTTGCCGCTCTGAAGTTAGGTAAAAATCCAATTGGTCACATTTTTTGTACAATGACCTTGAGATTACATAAAATAGTAAATAACAGCAATTTTAGAGCTTCTCTTTCTCTGCTTCCGGCAAAAATAAATTTCTACAAAATGATATACTTAGACATAAAATGCGAAAATAATGTTTAGAAACAATAACACAAGGAAACATCTACATAGCAATATGAGAGTCTGTTGAAAATGCTGGTGAGCTTAGTTTGACGGCACCGCTACACTATATGTTTATATTGGCATTTCAAACGCGTTTGTAACACTATATAACTCAGAAGCGTATATTTTCAAAAGCACATAACTACTTTACAGGAGTTTAAACTTGAATCTTTTTATTTCATGATTTGTTCTAGAATAAGTTAATTTTAGACAGTTCGAGGAACATCATTTTGTTATTACCATATCTGACAGCAAGTAGCTTAAAGACAACAAGATAATTTTCAGCTTTCGAAAAGATAGCGTCCTTTTATCGTCCAAGAAATTTACATACGAGCATCGATGGCATTTAACGTAGATTATTGTAAGCCTTCAAAAGTTTTTTCGCTTAAATGTTATCCAAAGTCACGAGGACAGTCAATTCGCGAAGTTGGAAAATTGCAAAATCATCAAATCGCTAAAATCCAAAATGTTTAGCTCGCTAATACGTTCGATAAACGACATCAAACCGATACAAAAGTAACATGTCCTAAAATATATATGAGAATAATGAGCAAACAAATATGTATAGTCTCTATATCCTCAAAACTATTACATGACTGTTTGTATTACATTCTCTTTGAAAAATGCATTAACTACGTGATGCACATATGTCTATCAAATTTAATAATGCAGTTTTATAATAAAGCACTGAAAACATTTGTTTCTATGTACTCATGAGTTTCGCTTCTCTTAAGAATGAAACATATTTACAGTTGCAAAATGTTTATAAAATTTAATGCCACGATTGCAAAACAAGCTATGTCAATTTCCACATATTCTTCAAGTATCAGGTATAAAATAGTTTTACCAACAAAATGACACGGGATTTCATGAAGTTTAGTTACAATAAAATTTCTATTATTAAATGTAAATGTAAAAACGAAATAAAATAACAGAACATCAAATGTATATATTTTGTTATTGCGATTTCCAATTCTGAGACGGTGTTAAATCACACCAAATGAATGTTCCGTTGTTGGCATACCATACTAAATTTCACTTAATATCACTTTTATAATGTTCTACTCGATGGTTCACACATTGTAGACACTGATTACACACAGGCATCAGTTAACCCTTTATAAAACTTTATGTAGCGCTATGCCCTTAAATTCATTTCTCTGTCTTCTCTTATGCACGCAAGTTTTGCAACACAGCATCATTCATCAGCTATAATAAACTGCCTCTCTCTCGCGAATGCGATGACATCAGGAATGAGTGTTCGGGAGCGTTTAAATAATCTACGGAGCTTTCTTCGCAACCGAACTAAAATAAATTCGTACATATAAAAAAATAAACTGCATGCATCCGTGATTTTAAAACACTTTAAACGTTTTAGGTGTTATGGCGTTGTATTTTATTAATTATATTATAACACCGCAGATAAATTAGATATATTCCGATTGGTCAAGAGCCCCTGTATATCAGCCCGTTTACACCGTGATCTATCAGTTATAGACCGCCTTCTCGTTTTTGCCTTTTCTATTTGGCTAGAGAACTCTGTTGAATTTGTAAACACTCAAAACAAAATGGCCGAAGTGCCACCGATTCGATTTTGTCAACGGCGTTTGTAAGCACTGCATACGTCTTTCGGAAAAATAATTCATATTTAAAGACATTAAAACTTACCTTAATGCTATATCTGCCTTCAAGTTCGTTTCTTCGCAAACAAACGGGCTACATACAAAAAATCTCATTTTCGTCGATCAAGTTCCTTTTCCATGAAATTAAATCCCAGAGGAATGTCGTTATTTTAAAATGAAAGCACTATCACTGACACTAAAAGGTACTTTTCAAATTAATATTATACCTTTCTGCAAATAACAGCCGTTAACAGGACATTCATGTACAATCAGCCTATGGAATGACGAAAAATGATTCCTCCAGTTCAGAGGAAAATCTGAAAACAAATGTCCGTTTCTATCCTGTTTATGTAATAGAGTAGCCTATTTTAATTGTCTTTACTCAAACAAAGTGAAGTCCTACTTAGACAAAATTCAGACATTAAAATATATATTACAAGGCAATTTTTTTATTTCACTCTGCCAAATAAATGGGATAATGAAAACAAGGATTATATTCTATAGAACAGCAACAAAGATGATGGTGACATTCCTTGATATATAACATGGGCCAAACTGCGGACAATTTAATGAAATTGTTTGGGCTGTCAGCTGATGATCAAATGAAATTTGACAAAGTGATTTGAGAATTTCATAAATATTTCAATCCATAGACAAACGTTATTTATGAGCGTGCAAAACTTCATGCACGTCGGCGTCACGTCCTTCATACGATTTATGTTCAAACTATCTGACAAATAATGGACGAACTTATAATTGAAATATCAGATACCAGTCAGACAAAATACAATAGGAAGCTGAACTGACAATATGAAAATGCAGTTTAAATAGCCAGGCAAAGTGAAATTGTCAAAAGTCAGGTGAAAATTCAGCACGAGAAAGAACATGGATCGGCGGAAGAGGCCAGGTATGGTGCTCGACAGCAGCATCGGACTCCAAAGAAGGCTGTTCAACCAACTAACCAACATCCCAACAAATTTAAGAACCAAGACACTATCACATGAATGAGAAAAACGTTTCACATGTTGCAATGGAACTCAGATACAGGGAAAGTGTCCCACAAAGGGAAAAAACTGTCACAAGTTTGGGAAACATGACCATTTCTCTGCTTGTTGCAAAACCAAAGCATTGATTTGGCTCTCAAAAGAAAGCGATTATCTGAAAATGTTGACAGTTGCAATTCCGGAAACCTTCCATGTACTAATGTCTTGGAAGTCCACACTATAAGGAAACTATCAAAAAGATGTTCAATCCGAGAAAAAAAAAAACGATGAATGTTTTCGGCCACTTGATCGAATCCTTGTCAAATCAATATATTTACACAGTAGAAGTCATACTTGTTAATGGTATTAACTATAGTTTGTTAGGCAGATTGGTGATTATCAATTTGAATTTGGTCAAACTTAACTTAGAGGAAGTTATTTCAGTGATGTCTGTGCAGCGCTCTTATCTGAAACTATTCAGAGAATTAGCACAGTTACAGGACGAATACCGCAATTAACTCAATGATAGTGCAAAACCATATGCTCTAGTCGTTCTGTGACGCGTACAAATTCCATTGCTTACGAAAGTCAACGCTGTACTTGAGAAAATGGAAAAATAATATGGATTATTCTTAATAGGAATAATTCCTTTTGTTTTTTCTCGAAATTGTTTAGTCGTTGCTAGGCATCTACATTTAGATACACGAATGTGGTGTCCGTGTTATATCCGTGTTATGTCGCAAGTTATAAAACCGGTTTTGATTCCCGGCCTGTTCGAGATATCGTATATATAAATGCCAGTACACATAGCGGGACCCAGTCTACATGTTGGTATATAAACTTGATTTCACGTGCAATATGCTCAGTTCGATTCTACAACCACGAACATACCTGCTCAACGCTCCTGTACTAAATATTTGCTCTCCCGCCACATCCCCAAAAAATTACTGATCATCCAACATTTAACTTCATCTTGTCGGGAACCATTTGCTATTTGATGACAAGAATAACAATGCTGTACCATGTCCATTATTTCCGTAACAAGTTCACTGCTTTTGGAAGTTTATGTTTCAGGATTGATGTTTACTATAAGCCGAGATACAGCCTGGAGATATCACGAAAACATGGAACTGCAGGAACTGGCGTACACTGTCAATATGTGAGAGAGACATGATTTAAAGGTCATACAAAGACGATTCAGATAGAATTATAGTTTATTGTTGTGTATATTCACTTTATTATCGGAATCTACGTCATTGCAGTTCTTGAACTAGGATCAGGATATGCGATAAGACTTTATATATCTTGTGTCGTGATTTAATCTCCAAGGCATACTATCTATTTAAGTAAGATAGCTTGACAATATTTGTGGTTCATGAAACACTTTAATACAAGTCCTTTAAACACAGTTAAGTGACATAGACTTGATATTCATATTGGTATGTGATTTGTTTCTTAAATATACTTGTATTTATTTTGCCACAGCTTGGTGTACCATAAATAGCTTGACTTACATTTAAAATTAGTCACTCACTTATTTTATACTGAGCTTGCCTAAGAAAATTCTGTCGATCGGAAGGTGATCGGGCGTACACTTATCTTGATAAGTAATGCATTCGGTTAATAGTAATTTGTATTTGAAGCAAAATCGAACTCGGATTCGGGTTCCGGTTCACACGTTGGGCACCCACGCGCTGAGCGGGAATCCACAGTCCGAGGAGTATGAAATATAGTGACTGGTGGCAATCAGGTGCAGTACATAGCTGTTGATACCAGGAAACAAAGTATTGCGTTGTTGTATAGGTATTGTCCTAGTACTAAGATAATATCTACCTTGCATTGCGTCTGTTATAGCGTGTTACAGTTTGCGTCTGTTACAGTTTGCGTCTGTTATAGTTTGCGTCTGTTCTGGTTTGCGTATGCTATAGTTTGCGTCTGTTTTAGTTTGCGTCTGTTGTAGTTTGCGTCTGGCTGGTATCTAGTTGCTGTATCCGTGTTGCGTACGCAACATGTTGTATAACATAGAATACAACTTGGGTCTGATAGCTACTTAGCGTTGCCACATCGACAATTACTTTCCTCTATATATGTCACAAGTACATAGCAAATAAACGTCCGGTTCCCTTCCGGTTGACGGAATTTTTCAACATTCTTGATTGACGGGAAACCCCGTCATCTTCGAGTGACCACAACATGCCATTCTTTTAAAATACTGTACTACAAATTTATCTCATTAATCGGAGTCATGTTTAATAATGGTATAATTATAATGAGATCGTGATATCTGGATCACGAGTTTAGCTGTATTAATTTACATGTATTAAAGATTGAGTATACTGCACGTCTGTCTTTATTCATTTATTTGGAGTAATAAGATAAGATGTCATTTACAATGTCGATCAAAGCACTGACTTGTGTGCATTTATATTCTTCGTATCACAAAATGATGGTAATGTGCGAATATGCGTCAATCTTACACATCTGAATAATAAATGTACGGCGCGAAAATGTTCCCATACCTATTATAGCCCAAAGGTTTGGATGATTACCAGGTACAACGTGTTTAGTAAGCTACATGCCAATAGTGGATTTTAGCAAATTACGCTTGCACCAGGCAATCGGTAACCAGTCAACTCGTACCTAAGTCAACTCGTACCTTAGTCATCTCGTACCCGATTTGGTCAACTCGTACCTAATTTTTTTTTAGAAAAAGTCAACTCGTACCTTAAAATATTTTTTTCATTATTTTTAAGAAAATAATATTTTTTATCAATCATAATTAAATGTTTGCATTGAAATACATTTTTTGCTCTTATTTTGCAAAATTGTAACCGAAAATGTAAGAAATGAATAGAATTTTTTGCAAAAAAGTCAACTCGTACCTTAAAATATTTTATTCATTATCTTTGAGATAATACTATTTTTTATCAAACATCATTAAATGTTTGCATTGAAATACTTTATTTTGCTCTAATTTTGCAAAATTGTATCCGAAAGTGGAAGAAATGAATAGAATTTTTTGCAAAAAAGTCGGGCAAACCATTTTATAATTGGTATGAAAAACAAGTTTTATTCATTTTTTTCAGATCAAAGGCAGATTACTCCTTTAATTCACTCAACCTCATTGTAATCATTTTGATTAGATTTAATTTACGACTAATCAGTACACACTTATTGTAACAAGTTGTGATTACCTTTAATTAGTCGGTACAATAAAAAGTATTCAATACCATTGTTTGGCAAACATTCATCATCAAATCTTAACAACATACTCGCAGTTTTTGTTTATAATTATACATTGATGCATTCATAAACTACCAATTTGTAATTATCTGTAATTAATCGTAATTACAGAATGCCGAAATCATATTTTTGTAGCAAACATTTGCTAAGATATTTGCCGCCACACTTTATCGTTGTTTCTTTACAAAGCTTTAATTGAGCAAAGAACACCTGCATCAGGTAGGATGAAACAGTGTGCACACATTAAGGTGTGAAATTGTCTATCAACTTACTTTTGGCGCCAGTTAGTCCTCTTATTCTGACAGCTATCTTGACACGGAAATAACAACACTACAATTTTGTTAATTTCAACTGTTTAATGTCTGAAAATTATACAACATTGAACAATATAACACAGATTTCAATAAAATCATGATATATTCCATATGGCCCAACCTTTAAAAACATCCACTTCACTTTTTTTCCTGATTGAAATATAAGTTTTGAAACAAAAGGTACGAGTTGACTACACAGGGTACGAGGTGACTTTTTTAACCGTACGAGTTGACCAATTCGGGTACGAGATGACTAAGGTACGAGTTGACTTAGGTACGAGTTGACCCGGAAGCAGGAAATCTGTTACTTACGTGCAATGATAGAACTCAGCGGTATATTCAAACTACCGGTAATCTGGATTTTGTTTCAAGATCATAAGGCACCATTTATAACATTCAAGACATAGTTTTCCTGCACATTATTCATACTTTGTACAAAGCCTCTCATCGTTTTTGCATTTTTCGTACACATTCGTAATTTCACAATGTTAGTCTGCCAACAGTTTCCATTGTGTAAGCAATTTTGCGAGAAATTGTGACGTCGGGTTTTATATTCGATGATACTGGCTCCAGCTTCACCAAGAATATACTACCTATTGTGAATATATGACTTTTTTGACGGCAAGGCACATTGTCCTCGCTGGTCCGTCTGACAAAAAAACATTCATTGACCTCCTGTAAACTAAAAAGGATATAAGCAGAGACAGGAACAAATTCAGTGTTTAGTTTTGTTTATTTGGTTTGAATAAAATAATTAGGATAAACAGTACTTTCGACGTCATACACAACATCGTCATTTATTCTTTCTGTTTATTATAAACATGAAATATTTTTACAAAAGATAAAAGTAGCAAGTGCTCAAGACCAAACTGACGGTTATCGCACCTATTTACTTTAGTCCACTTTTGATACTTTTGTAACACAGTTTTCTGGTCTTATCTATCATAGGTATCCCACATGTTACTTAGCAAAGTTTCGCGTCAAAGTCATTTTACTTGTTGTAAACGTAGGTAAACCTGACGTTTTTAAGCACATCAAGCGGCGAGAAAATATATCTTCCATTGCGTATTGGTTGTGGAAAAACAGCCTCGTTCCTTGTACTCGAGTGAGATTTCTAGATCCACAGCCCAACGTAGTCGTAGATTCACTTTGGATCAGTTGAAATGCGCAAGAGCATATAACAAATGAATAACAAGTATTTCGTGATGTTACTTTATTATTACTTCCATAACACTTGACATAAGTACAAGCTTTTTGAAAAAAATATTTAATCAATTGTTTTAAGATTGTCATCAAGTCGACCTAATGTTTCAGCCCCAAATTTTGTTCGTAGCCTTCAAAGTCACTAATATCGCGAAGAAGATTATTGTATATTTTAACGATTCTACTCCAGTCTGGTACCGAGACACACCTGCTTATTTGTAAGTTCTTTTTAAATAACATAGATTACAATCATAATTCTACAGCTGGAGTTAAGATTGTAGAAAAAGAGGAAACAAATGTGTAAGTTATAAACTTAATACATTTTAAAAAGGTTAGAAATGTTTCGTGTCAAAAACCACCGTTTGTAGTATCTTAGTATCTTAATTTCGACTTACATATGCCAAAACTAATATGCACTCTTCGTAATATCCCAAAACGACTTCAGATAATTGCATTATTTAACACACGAAACATTGTAAATTTTACATGTGTTACAGAATGTACAATTTAGAAATCTGGATTTGTACATATCAAAACAGTTCAACTTTTGCATTGTTGTAAAGAGTGCATAGCATTTCAAAGATATTTTACCTTTCATCTACATTCTTTAAATGGACGATAATGTTATACATGTATGTATCACAAGCAAATGATTGGATGAACAGTAATAAATTGAAAATGAATTCTTCAAAAACTGAACACATAACTTTCGGAAGTGCTCCTCAGTTGAGTAAACTGTCTAAAAATGAAATTAACATTTGTGGTGATAAGATCAAACGACAAAATACAATCAGATATTTAGGGGCATATTTGGATGAAAATTTGACTTTCAAACATCACATAAAGATCAAGTGTCGAACAGCTATGTTGAGCTTTTTTCGCATAAAGAATATCCGCAAATTCCTCACACAAGATGCAACAGAAACTCTAGTACTCTCACTCGTGATTTCTCACTTAGACTATTGCAATGTGATTTTGTATGGTATTTCAAACTGTGATATTGCAAAACTACAGCGAATTCAAAACATGTGTGCCAAATTAGTATTAAATCGTAGGAAAAGAGACAGTTCTAAGCAGGCACTATACGATCTACACTGGCTGCCCATCAAGGCCAGAATACAATTCAAGATTCTTGTATACATGTACAACTGTCACGTTGGAAATGCACCACCGTATTTGACTGAACTGCTTACACCTAAAGTTCAAAAACGTTCTCTGAGATCATCCTCATCTTCAGTTGATAGTTATGAAGTGCCTTTTAATAAGTGTAAAACATTCAGCGACAGAAGTTTTAGTACGATCGGCCCGAAACTCTGGAATGATCTTCCATTAAATATCAGACAATGCTCATCAGTTGATAGTTTCAAGAAACACTTGAAGACTCATTTCTTCACAGACTATTTCAATCTTTTCTAGTCAAAGTCAGTAGAGTGTAGAAACAGTGAACTGAGAGACAATGTTATTCAGTGCATTAATTCTGTGATAAATATCTGATTTTACAATCTCTTTATTATCAAAGTAACATTATTATGTCTTTTATTTAACTTTTGATAATATGCTTTAGATTTAGAATTTATTGTTTTATCATTCTTAAACTACATTTATTAATATTTTTAATGTTTTGATATAATAGTGTACAACGCCATTGAATATGTATTTTATGTAGAAATAGGCGTTTAAGCAAATAAAACAGTTTCAGTTTCAGTTTCATGTATCAATGTTTCCTGGGTAATACAAGTCTAACTAAGTCTTTAGTTTAAAGCTGCCCGCTCTCAGATTTTTGCGTATTTTTTTTTCAAACTGTACGAAAATAACATATTTCAGAACATATGGTCAAATGAAAAGGTTCCAGTATAAAT
>JAFMSR010000016.1:42479916-42492179 GCA_022818135.1 Saxidomus purpurata
CTGTTTGTTCACATGTGATGACAGTTACTCACATGAATTATAAGTGGCATGGTTAACTCTTTCAATCTTTTGTTTAGTTCGCTTTTTATTACTGCGGTATGCGGTGAATACGGAAAGATGATCGTTTCATTAAGAAATACAATAACAATGATTTTAAACCACGGGCAAAAGAGTAAAAGAAATCCGATTTAATTTGACAAATGATCTTAAATTTATCCCCAAAAAATATATAAGCTAATAATCTTACATGACGAACAATAAACCTGTACAGCAATATACATGTTTGTGTTGTTCATTTTCATCCGCTAAGAGATTTTGATGGTAAATTTAGACCAAATGTCAAAATTGCAAGAAATATTGGGCCAAGGTTTTCCAGCCTGTGCCATTGTTTTCTAAAAATGGCCCAATTTCAGAAAGCACAATCAAACAACTATTCCGATAAAGTGATTTGGTTAGTTTCAAAACTCTATGATTTTTCACAAAAAGGGGGTGACTGGTGCTGATTCGTAAATAGTTCAACCATAGTTCAAATCACAACTGGTTTGTCAAAAACAAAAACGCTTACTTACCAAACAATATTAGAAGTTAGACAAGAGGGCCAAGATGGCCCTATATCGCTCACCTTGGTACAAGTCCACTTGCCTGGTGGAAGATCACTAGATAATGTTATATACCAAATAAGTTTTCCTATATACGCCTTTGTAAAACAAATGATCCCCCCCGGGCAAGGTCAATTTTGACCCCAGGGGCATAATTTGAACAAACTTTAAAGAGGTCTACTAGGCAATGCTACATGCCAAATATCTAAGCTCTAGGCCTTGTGGTTTCAGAGAAGAAGATTTTTAAAGTTTTCCCTATATATTCCTATGCAAAACTAAGTGACCCCCGGTGCGGGGTCAATTTTGACCTGGGGGTCATAATTTGAACAATATTGGTAGAGGTCCACTAGCCAATGCTACATGCCAAATATCTAAGCTCTAGGCCTTGTGGTTTCAGAGAAGAAGATTTTTAAAGTTTTTACTATATAAGCCTATGTAAAACTAAGTGACCCCCGGTGCGGGGTCAATTTTGATCCGGGGCTCATAATTTGAACAATCTTGGTAGAGGTCTACTAGCCAATGCTACATGCCAAATATCTAAGCTCTAGGCCTTGTGGTTTCAGAGAAGAAGATTTTTTAAGTTTTTCCTATATATTCCTATGCAAAACTAAGTGACCCCCGGGGCGGGGTCAATTTTGACCCGGGGCTCATAATTTGAACAATATTTGTAGAGGTCTACTAGCCAATGCTACATGCCAAATATCTAAGTTCTAGGCCTTGTGGTTTCAGAGAAGAAGGTTTTTAAAGTTTTCCCTATATATTCCTATGCAAAACTAAGTGACCCCCGGGGCGGGGTCAATTTTGACCCGGGGGTCATAATTTGAACAATCTTGGTAGAGGCCTACTAGACAATGCTACATGCCAAATATCTTAGCTCTAGGCCTTGTGGTTTCAGAGAAGAAGATTTTTAAAGTTTTCCCTATATATTCCTATGCAAAAAACTAAGGGCCCACCCGCGTGGGGTCAATTTTGACCCGGGGGTCATAATTTGAACAATATTTGTAGAGGTCTACTAGACAATGCTACATGCCAAATATCTAAGCTCTAGGCCTTGTGGTTTCAGAGAAGAAGATTTTAAAAGTTTTTCCTATTTGTTGCCATAGCAACCAGAGTTCTGCATGGAATGGAATTCTTTGAACAACTTTGGTAGAGCTTCATGCAAGGAACATTCCTGCATAGTTTTATCAACATTGGCCTAGAGGTTTCAGAGGAGATGTCATTTGAATCAAAATGTTGACGGACGACGGACGGACGACGGACAATCATCGATCAGAAAAGCTCACCCTGGCATAGCCAGGTGAGCTAAAAAAATACGAAAGGAAACTTAGCATGTGGTTCGTAGCTTTGTCATTTTGGTGTGTTTTCAGTCACATGTCTTCAAGGAATGATTTCATTCACTAACAAGAAAATAGATTAACTTAACCATAACGGCTTCCAAAAGTCCAAAAACGTATTTTATTGTAAGTGTTTCTAACAAAGTTTAAAATCGAACTAGAATTTCGTGCATGTACAGGTCACGAACATGATTTACGTCTAGGTTTCTTTTATTGAGGTCGGTCTATCATTACATTTACTTAAATTGATTTTAACTAGTTGAAAATGAGCTGATAATTTCAGATTGTATACTACAATGTATACTATGTATAGCAAACATTTGAGGTGATTTAAAGTGATGTGTTTGATGTTATATACGCTATTTTATATGAGTTTAAAACCAATCTTTAATAAACAAATTACCAAAATATCATTAGATTTTGACCGATAATTCATTTATAATTGAAGAACATTTGACGGTACCCCCCAATATCGCAAAGTGAAATCGCCTGACTCGTCCGTATTTCGTATGCCCCCCCCCCCCCCCCCCGCCACCGCTCCCCCTCCTCACGCATCTGTCACAGCCCTTATTCTCTTGTGCATGGAATTCATCAGTGCATTAATCCTTCTCATTGGGATATTGTTCCACTCTTCCAACAATGCTGTCCTTAGTTGGTCGACTGTAGAGGGCGTATTCCTACGCCCCCTTATCCTCCTGTCAAGTTCGTCCCACAGATGTTCGATTGGGGACCAATCTGGACTGTACGGCGGCCAGTCGAGTGGGTCAATGTAATGGTTTGCGAAAAAGTCTTGACAAACTCTGGCAACATGGGGCCGGGCATTATCATGCTGGAAAATTAAGTGACGCTGTGGACAAATGGAACTACAACCGGGCGGAGGATTTCATCCCCATATTTTACGACGGTTAAATTCCCGGCTACCACAATCAAAGGTGACTTTATGAGAAATCCATCTCCAGATCATAACCGAGCCACCCCAAAACCTATCTTTCTAAAGAACGCAACCGTCCGGACGAAAAGGGTGAACCGGGACTCATCGGTGAAAAAGACCCGTCTCCTTTGCCTCATTGGACATCGTCTCGGAGCATGTGCCGCCAACCAAGCCATACGACGCGCACGTCGTGCGCGAGTGACAGGCAGACCGACGTAAGGACGACGTGCTCGCAGACCAACCTAACGCAATCGAGTCCTTACAGTTTTGGGGTGAATTTGGCGATTATGATTTTCTACCTTATTATTAGCGGTCGATCGGCAACTCTTCCGGTTTCTCTCAAACGACGGACAAGACGTTTTATGGTGGAAACATTCACACCAAACTGCATAGCAACCTGTTATTGCCTCTGACCTTGCATTAGCAATGCAATAGCCTGACCCCTCTGAACTTCCGTCAGCCGTACCAGGATTGCAAAAGCTTCAAATTTAATTTAAAAAGCGGAAAGTGATGTGTATACCTCGAGAGTATCAATTGGTATGACAAGATGTTTTGACGAACTTGTCATCATTATTCTACACGTGGCTTTTGCTTTTTACCACTTTCTCCAATTGGCATGGAGAAATACACGGTTGAGTAACTTTAGGTACGGGATTGAGTACACAGTGACCAAGATAGTCTTCTGACCGGTTTTCAAAATTTTACGACAAACATTTAAGAAATTGTTACATATATTGTTACCCTGCGTTTCTTTTTCCCTTCAGTATATTTAAAAATGCAAAATCGCCGAAAAGTGACTACACCTCATTTGTTCTTAACTTTGTGGACTTTTCATATTTTGTGTAATTGCAAACATAAAATGTCATTTCTCCAAAATATTGGCTTTAAAAGCTTGTTAAGTGAGTAACTATGCTCATCAATACTATTTAAACACACGTATTAGAGCTTTTAACTTAAATGTAAAACGTTTGGGTTATTTATTATATTCGGTTTGCACTACTTTAATGGTTTGAATATAACATGAATTTGAAACAAAAAAATTGAATATTATAAGAAGAAATAATTGTTAAGTGTTAAGAAACCGATTCATGCTTTTCGACAGTACACCAGACATTTATGGTTTTATATTATAGAAATACTATTAAGTTTTGACGAACTTTATGTGATATTGTAGGGCAAAATGAATACACATATTTCAAATAGTGCTCACTCTCTTTATAAACTTTTTGATTGAAATTTTCATCCTCTAGTAGAAGAAACAAATGTTAACATTTACTCAGCTAGTAAACATTTTGCTCAGTAAGTAAAAGGCATACATCTACAAAAGCTAAATCTATGAATGAATATTATGGAGGAATACAAAAATTAGCGTTTCAATATATTAGAAATCCTGTGTTTCTTTGGTGTAACATTAAAACCTGATTCAAACAAAGTCAATGAGTTTCTAATGTTTTCAATGCATCAAAAGATTTTGAATTCTTGAATATTTTATTTACGAATTAGTGCCCTTTTTCTCATTACTCTATTTTGTCTCGGAATTATATTCGGAATTAATCATTATCATTAAATCATATATTTTTTTACAATCCGTGAAATTAATACAAATGCACATGGAAAAAATAATGTTTATAAATTGTTTAAATAACTTTGAAAGTAAATATGTTAATACTTGCATAGCAATTTTCTATCTTTTGTATTAACTAAACGCTTAGCGACTGAATTTTGGATCTTTTGTTTAGTAAAAATTCAGATTTGAGTTGCGTTTACTTAATTGTGGTTATCTCTTATGGAGATATATTAAACGACAGTATATTTTTATGTTACTGATGTCTTCACAAAATTTATTGTCAGTGTAATGTGTACATGGATTGTACTTAACATTTGATCTATGTATGTATTTAGCTAAAGCAAACTTGCTAATTACATTTATAGTGTTTGCCTCATTTATCGGATAAAAAATTAAATTGCATAACACAAGTTTTTGTTTAGTTTCATTACAAAGAGTGTACGTTTTAATCGCCTCAATTCACTTTTTCTTATCATTATATCATTTTTATTTCTATTATTAAGATTATTTATAATGGTAATTAGAAAAATAGAATTACTTAATTATTATTATTATTATTATTATTATTATTACAAATGAAGTACCTATGGAATTCATACTAAAGCACGCAAAAAACTATTATTTCCATAAAGAAACAAGAGCTGTCCCTCACAAGTGACGAATACCCCCGAAAGAGGTGCCTCACAGTCTGTGTCCTCTCCATGTGCTCAATAAATGTGCTATGTAATTTTAAAATCCATCCATGCATGACAGAGTAACCATGCATACAGTATTCCATTACTTTAAACACTTAGTGTGACCTTGACCTTTGAGGTAGGGACTTGGGTCTTGCACGCGACACATCCGCTTGATGTGCTAGACATGTGTGCCAAGTTATTTTAAAATCCTTCAAAGCATGATAAAGTTATAGTCCGGACACAAATGTATGTATATATACAGGATTCCATTACCTTTAAACTGTAGGTGTGACCTTGACCTTTGTGGTAGGGATGTGGGTCTTGCACGCGACACATTGTCTTGATGTGCTAGACATTTGTGCCAAATTATTTTAAAATCCTTCAATGCATGACAAAGTTACAGTCCGGACACGAATGTGTGCATATATGCATATATAGAGGAATCCATTACCTTCAAACTCTAAGTGTGACCTTAACCTTTGAGCTAGGGAAAGGGGTCTTGCACACGACACGTTGTCTTGATGTGCTAGACATGTGTGCCAAGTTATTTTAAAATCCTTCAATGCATGACAGAGTTACAGTCCGGACACGAATTTGTAAGTGGGGACGCACAGACGGACGGACGGACGGACGGACAGACGGACGGTGCGATTTTAATATGCCACCCTTTGGGGGCATAAAAAACAACTTTTGAATAAAATATGTAAATACTAGCAGAAATATTCCATCAAATTTTTAAAAGAAACATACCTGTTTAACGTTCGAAATGCCTACATATCCTTGTTATATGTTCTTGGATAATTATGATGACTCCGAACATAATATTAATATATTTGCAGACGAAAGACGAAGTTCTTACATATCATATATAACTTCGTTGATTTCTTAAACATAATATGACCACATAAAACATCATATCTGTATATATTCAATACGCTTCGCTTAGTTTTAAAAAGCCAAACATTTACAGGCAAAAAATTTAATTACCCTTCTAGGATATTTCCGCCGTTTGATTGGCTAATGATATGTAAACAGAAATTTATGTAAACGGGCAAGCCGGAAATATACACTTTACATACCTTATCATTGTACCCATGCTAAAATGGTTCGATATTTTAGGGGACGCGATGACGGCTCTGTTTACGTAAATGTTTGGTACGTTTATAAACGGAGCATTGATTGAGAAGAAGATGAGTTTTTGTATGGATTCATAATGAAAGATAAACATTTTTAGCAATGTATATGAAAATGAAAATTCAATATCCTTTGTGACGTATGCTGTGCCATCACGATAGAACATGGGGTATCCACATAAGCATGTGAAGGTCTGCTTATGTTCGGCCGTTGAATGAATTTAGAAAAATGTATTGTACTGGTTGTTCTGATTGACGATTGTTAGGTTAATTGCCCGCCTGTCAAAATGAACGAAAATACGTTCGGAACGAGTGTTTTAACAATCGTGCATCAGAGCAACCAGTACAATACACCTATCCTCCGTGAGCACATGCCAATTTTCTGACATAAACAGGCATGGTTGGTAGTAGGGCTCGAATCCATGACCCTCGATCTATGAGAGGTTACAGTGATTTCAAATCAGCAGCTCTAACCACTAGACCACAGAGGCGCTGCTCGTCGTTCTGCAAGACCTAATTTCCTTCATCGTTGCTGACTTCATGCTGTTAAAATAGATTAAATGTATACAAATATGCTATGTTTGTTTAAACGCTTAAAACTTTGAGAGAGCAAAACTTGTTGTATTATAATGTTCGGTGAATGCTGCTCTCGAAACTGAAGTTCTCGAAAACTTAATGCGTGTGATAATTTTGGAAGCGCTTTAGTCTCAAAACATTTTGAATACCCACGTAAACAAGAAAACTGTCTTTATCAATTCTATTTATAAATCGTGCAATGATACGTGACAAGTAAGACCCGTAGTATGTTTTCAAAGTAATTTGTTTTATTACCAATAAAACTATTTTGGTTTTAGGCGGGCCAGTAAATGATATCAAATTTAGTATTTCTATCCAGGATGCATTCATTAAGGCGTAACTCAAGATGCAATAAACTGTTAGACTGCTGAATGTAAATTTGGGTGTGTTAAAGTTTTGCTACAAATGAAAAAAACATGTTCTTTTCATTTATCGTTAGTTCAACAAGCCATCGTTTTTATCAAACATTGATACGTGCAAAATAATGACTTTATTTATATCATACCTTCTGTTGCATGAACAAAATATGTAAAATAAGATTAATATTCGCAACATTGGGTTTTCAATACACAAATAAATATATTGTTACATAAAAGAGAAAGAAGGGGCAGATGACCGAGAATATGTAGATGATCATCCACATTTTCATATGCTTTGTTCTATAGTATATTTACGTTATGTTGATTCCCCATATGTCTAATTTTAAAAAGCTTTACTGTTAGATTTTCTTTTGTAACTTTAACTAACAGAGACGTATTTTACAAAATGTGATGGTGCTTTGCATTATATACTTAAGACGCATTCTTCAAGGAACAAATTAGACATTCAATAACTATTGTCTAAATGAATTTAAAAGGTAATGGCTAACTACATTCGATTTGAATATTTATTTAATTCGAAAATATAATGGGGATTTGGCTATAGCTGAGCTTTAACATTTATTGAATTATTCCAGATATTGCCCTTTTTGCTTCAGATTCAACCGTAGGTGTAGCAACCATATCAGCTTGTACTTCAATAACGTACGTTCCTTTTTAAGATAATAACAACTAAGAAAGAAAGCCATTTTGAATTATTATATAAAATACAAAGCACATAGACGCCATTTCAACAAGTACAGGAAAAAAGTGTCGGCAACCTTTTTCTTACTTTCACCTTTTTGTTTTTTAGCCAAATTGCATCACAAATTTTCTTAAATTTACTTTAGTGTACGTTAAGATAGCATCAACTTCATTAGTTATTTTTTAATTGAAAGTGATTAATGGGCTAGCATGAAATGGTGAAGGTTTTGACCTCTGCTCGTCGGATGGGGATTCTCATGTTTTGTTCAGCAATCACCTTATTTAGATTGTTGGCCGCCGCAGGGAGCAGGTCGAGGCGCACTTGCACAATTCAACTTGACCATTGACTTGCCACTAACGAACTGAACGAGTTATCCCAAATCGCTCCTTATATTGATCCCGATTTCACCAAGCTTTGATTAGGTAATGGGTACGTAATGCCGGTTGACAAATTCTTGATGATGGTGGTTAACACGACCTCCTCTTTTTCCAGTCGTCGTCCCCCTCCTCCTCCTGTGAACGGCACTACTCTTAACAATGGCGCTTTGATGTCTCCAACGAGGTTATATCCGACCAGAACCGAACAAATAATTACATCCGACATTGAGATCCAACCCATACGGAAAAGGATTAGGATCCTGCGGATAGATAACAAATGAGTCGCTGGTTTGTGCTCCTAACGTGACAACGAGATTTGGAAAGAAGATGACTCCAATGTGCGCCTCTCAACTTTCCTCATTGAATTGTACACGTTGCGCCACTATGGGGTATCTGAGGTAAAACACTATTCCATTTTGGTGAAACACGTCTCCCAGGGTATGTTGAATGTCGTGGTCGATTTTGTCCATCACGTGAGCGGGTGTCGCATACACTCTGGTTTTGAAGCAGCAATACAAATGTACAATATACTAACTCGCTCGTTTTTGGCATTCGTTGATCACATTTGCAAACTCTTTGCCTAAACTTGTATCAGTCGTTACGATATCAAAATGCGCTTCCTGATCAATGATGTTTACAATTTGAGAGGGAATCATGAGTTCAACGAGAGCCATTTTCCACTCTTCTTTATTCAGCTGCATATGTTTCATTAGTTAGGTACGAACATCACTTTGCGTATTGCGCGGCAACAAAGTCATGGAACTGTCACTGAGCACGGTGATGCAAAACGAATTTATGATCCCAGCGGCTTGGGGGGTTTCAAACAGTTCAAGCCTGGCGTCGGTAGAATGTAACCCAGAGTTACTTAACGACACAAGCAACAATTCTTTGTCCGGCGAATGAAAACTCAGATGAAAAATGGCAACACCAATGATGGCATAAATCACAATAATTTGTGAAAAGAAAGTGATTTGTCGGCTTTCTCGTGTTGTTGGTGGTGGCGGTTGTATTCACATTTGTTGCAATTCCACACTAAGCGTAATAGAAGCCTGAGGCATGCTTTTATATAATTAATATATATTTGTTTGGCCAAACGGTTTAGGCATGCAAGGTTGTATTTGTAATAACACCAATAATAACTTTTGACCTGGTGACCTAGAGTTTTGGCCAAACGTGTCCACTAAAAGTCAACCTTAACCAAAAGATTATTAACAATATCACACTCCAACGTTTTTGCAAAATGCGGGTTAATATGGGTGACCTATTTTTGGATCTAATGTAACCCAGTTTCTAACTTAATTTTCATCCTACGAAAGCCAGTTTTGAACTTGGCACATGGAGCATCAAGAAACACATTTGACAAATTTTCATGAAGATCATATATAGCCGCTAGTGTGTTCAAAAGGTTTTTCTAATATTTAACCTTTTGACCCAGATTTCGACCGCATGTGATCCAGTTTTGAACTTGGCCTAGACAACATCAAGACTAACATTCTTACCAGTTTTCATAAAATTTGGCATCTAGTGTGTTTACAAGGAAGGTGTGTATAGTGACACACAGAGACAGACAGACGACAACTATCGTCCGATTACAATAACTCACTTTTGAGCACAGAATCAGCAGAAAGACAACACCCTTTCATATCACAAACATTTTATGACATATATATCATTTCTAAATATATATTTTCAGTAAAATCAAGGACCGATTGTTACGCTTAATAGATCCTCATTCTAAAATTGACATCTTTCCTATGAACAACCAGTCTGAATGTAGACGAATATACAACTATATCTTTTTTCTTTTCTATTAGGTATAATCGTATTTCAACACATGCAGATATGGTGTTAGTGAAATACTTCTTGTTTCCTGTTATATACGCATATAAAACATTATACAGAGAAAACAACATGTTCTTATGACAATCTGTACATCGTCTTTGATTTTGTACTTCTCGAATATCTGTTTGCCAAACTAATAAAAAAAGGTTTACTAATCTGCAGATTCTTTGGTTCTGTTTAAATAACGCAAAGCTTTAGTAACACCATATCGATTACACCAGAACATCGATTTGTCCTAGTTAGTTATTCCAAAAGTGGAAAGTTGACACATATGACGTAAATATTTTACAGATTGTCTTTGTTTTAAAGTCATTAAATACTGTTATCTAGTGGGTTTTTTTTCCAAATTTACTTTGCTGGATTCTATGCACGCGTGTCATGCAACTAATGAACATTCGTAAAAGTGTAACGATACCAAGTTGTGATTAAGTTGATCACATTGCATTACTTAAACCTGATGTTAAAAAATAAGTTAATACATACATTTTCTGTTCTGGTTTTAAGTTAGTCTATACCATATCATATAATTTACTTATCCTTTAATCAGTTCCGTTTCTACATATGTTGACCTTCTTAACAATATACTGTACCAGAACATATGCGCGTTTTCCATTCACAGGCGACTCGATAGCATATCTAAGAGTCAGCGAAACACAGCTTAACATTCTCAATATTTAAAATGATATACAATTTTACATACAGAGACTACATTTGATCGGCCAAAGAAATGGTCAAAATTGTAATATAGTGCTTACCGACATTTGTTTTTATGTCGTTAATCAATAGAAGTGAGTTAGAACATATAATAAAACACACATTCTGTGAATTCGTTCACTTCTTCTACAAAAAAAGCAGCTTGGATATCTTCCTTGTCAATTAAAATTATGGTTTTAAGATGTAGTTACAGCGTACCTAATACCTTCACACCGCATTGCTGATAACTTTCTTGGTAAGCAGATCTACTTTAAATTTTCATTTTACAAAATGTAAACGGAACTGCAAAGCCTACCTGTCTATCTGTAAAACGTTTGTTTTTGTCAAACTTTGTACAGTATCACAGTTTTAATTGTATTTGGACTAACAGATCAAGCAAGCATAGCCTTATATGCAGTCATAACAATTTAGAATATAAAATACAATTATATTTCGAGGGCTAAAAGCGAAACTATACTATCTGCTTCTATTTCTATATACAATGTACACTAAGACTAGTTTTGCGTTGACCACTCGATTTGCAGAACTAAACAAATTGGTACACTTGTAACATTCTTTACAATTCAATATACTAGAGTTTTATATATTAAATTGATGATACTTTACAAGTCATTTGACCCATTATTTATATGTATTAAGTTTTACACGGAATACCTCATCTTGAAAACAACATGTGTTAACAAAATCGGCATTATATTAAAGCACTGTCTTGTGCTGCTACCGTCGTCTGAGTCTGTGAAGCTCAGCCGGTAGCTGTCGCCGGTACGCGTAGAACTTCCGAACCTTTGCCCTGTTTACATTTTCATCAAAACCGCCAATGGATTTATAAGGTCCGCGTTTGGATCGTTGCGGTACAGTACATCAGTGTCCCTGCCTGCCACAATTCTCTTCTGACTCGGAAAAGGGGTCTTCTACTGGCTCCAGTAGCTTCCATCGTCCGTTGAATAAATGATGTGTCGTCCGTCCTAGGTCATTTTCGAAATACTTTGAAATATTGGCAATGGCAATTTTATCTTTAGAGCGTAGGTGTTTTGATAATTTTCTCGTCGGCATTTTCAGTTATATACATGCAGGTTGACGGAGAAGTAGTGTTCAAATAGTAGTTAAAATCTTAATTAATCGGTGCTGAACGATACGTTTAATGCAACGAAATGATAAACAAGAACTATCTTTAAAAACGATGTTCGACGCAATCTTGAGTATATGAAAGCGATTCGTAGCTAGATGTTATAGCGAAATATAGTGTCAAGTAAAAATTTAATGCATTCAGAAGGCGAAAAATGACACAGTAGGAGAAAAAGTAAACCTTTTCATGTGCCATTTTGCCTTTTCTCTGTCGCTTAATGACTGTTAGATAAAAACTAAATGAATAAAGGTACATCAAATAGAATGTAATATTCAAAGTCTAAATTGTTACATTTTATTTGATATTCATAAACTAATTATATTTT
>JAFMSR010000016.1:42492679-42507722 GCA_022818135.1 Saxidomus purpurata
TGAAATTTGAACCGTATATACAGTTTTACAAAATAATTATTAAATTTACTTTGCCTGACATTTCTATGACACGTTTACCCACTTTTTGTCCTTTGAAGCAAGGGTGCCCAAGGATATATGGTCCTCTTATTGTTTATTAACTTATACTTATACTAATTTATTCTGGATTTCGAAACAAGCTCTTACAACTTAGATGCAGAGCTCTCGAGAATCTTTCATGATAAAATCAATCTCGAAGACAGAGAAAGAGGCAATGTGGTAATATATGTGCCTTGCCTAAGGACACAACCGCCGTGTCACTGGTGAGAACCCGGGACCAAACGATCCTGAGGTGAACGGGCTACCACTGCCCTACATCAGCTTGTCTTGTTGTTAAATGCGCTAAGATGTTTCATCTGTTGATGTTTAGTAATAAGTTTCTAAATAAACGGCGTCCATGTGGACAGTTTTTAACATCATGCTCGTAACAAATGTATAAATAAAAATAATATATTCCTTGTAAAATAAATTTACACATGAAAGCAATTATGTACTTCAAATTTTCAATGAATAGTTTGTTATTGTTCAATGTTTTAATCGCATATTCAATCTGCAGTTATAAAATGATATCATGAAATCTCGAAAATAAAGGTCAGTCTCACAAATTGGACAATAGAATACTTCACGAAAATACGCAGTTTTCGGAAATTCTGCATAATTATAACGATAATTATAATTCAGTATTTTCTGTTCTCTGTTTAGTTTTGCAACAGAAAATTTAATTTCAAAATTACCATATTTAGAATTTTAAAAAATTACAAATTAAAAGGTAATATTGATTTTCACAGATCAGGAAGACGAAACAGGTCCGTGGGAAAGGTCAACTTGGGACTTTGTGTTTGACCACTTATCTAATACAGAAGAGGTATGAATTAAAAAAAAATCTCAAAATCTCAAAATCTAAAGAATATCACGTATTTGAAATTTTACATAGATTTTTTTTCGAGTTCCCGTTTAGTTGAAGCAGAGGGGATTATAGGTTAACCCTCCGTCCATCTGTCTGTTTGTCCATTTGATACTTCAACTAGTACTGAGGATCATCATACGTTGTAAGTGGAAAGATAAATAAAAATAATATATTCCTTGTAAAATATGTATGTAAATCATGTATTTCTTGAACTATGTAAATCATGCATCATTTTACTCACAAAATTGCTGTTGCTATTTCGGCAGAAATGGTAAAACACAACGTATATTCTAACCTTGTCTTAGCTCAAATATTAAAAGATGGACTTTTTATATAAGAACCTTTCACAGGTTGCAGGTGAGATTCTTTTTCTTGCATACCATATTCTACAAATAATAGCAGAAATAACCTGAAACAAATGACTTATCTTTAAGCTTGTAGTAGCATATGAGTTTACGCAATTATTCATAAAAGTAGTTCGTTCTGACGTCATTAAAAGCAAGAGAGTCATCTTAAACCAGGGTGGTTAGATGAGATTTCCATGCACTGATAAAATCTGCAGACATATCGACTAGGTATGCAAGAACCTTTCGGTGTAGATGACGGGAAGTAAGGACATTATATTTATCCGTCCGACTGTCTATTTGAATGTGTGTATCTTTCTCCACTTTCTCCACCTAAAAAACTTACCCCTGTGATACGTATAAAAGCTCTCAAGCTAAGTTCATGACATTTGGTATGTGGATATTTAGCAATAGGTGGGTTTTGTCCTTTAACTTCGTATGTCTGTCTGTACAGGTGTCATTAGGTTTTATGTCTGCTCAAAATCTTCTAAACCCCTAGAAGACAAAACATTGCCTGTTGTACGGAATATTTAATCGTGTAAACTGCCTTTGTATAGTTAAAGTTTGTTAAAGATTGTATAATGTTAACTGTCTGTCAAAGTCTTTCAAAGAATCGGAACTTATTTGTTTCCGTATAGATTTCTTACTTTATGACATTATTATTATTTATAACTTTATGAATTTTCAAAAAAGCTATTGAAGAAGTCTTAAGTTGTTCTTTCGTAATATTGTGTATCTTTCTTGCTGAATGCTGACAGCAGTGTTTTATAAACCCGTTGATTCCTCTACTGGTCTTCGTCACATTTTGGGCAGTATAGCTTCCTTTTATCAATGTTAAAAAAGTTGCAGTCACAGTACACTCTTCTTTTTCGTGTACACATCTCATGTAACTTTGCAGGCTTATCAAAGACCGTGCACTGAATCAACAGAAACTTAGTAAAAAAAAAAAAAAAAACGATAACAAGGTTTTCTTTTAATTTTCTTTTGATCAAATGCTTGCCAGTGTATACTGGTTATTGTATTTTGTCTAGGAACAGTTACGAAAAAGATAAAAACATTTGAAGTTTTTGAGCCAAAGTCAAGCTCTACCTTAAGTTAACAAAACCGAATCATTAAAGATCAATTACTAAGACCAAATCGAATTTTCTTTTAAATATGGAATTGTAACGGGCGTCTTCTCGGAAGTAAAAACTTGACATACTGCATTGAATGTGACAAATATTGTGTTGAATATTTGAGTTTAACAAAAGAATTAATAGATTATATTTTACCTTTTAAAAAACGAAAGTCGGTTTTTCAGTTTTACAATGTCTTTGTAATTTTCCAGAAGTCTCCCAGGAAGAAGCTGTAAATAGGTTGTACATGAATAAACAAGCCTATTTTGAATAACATTTGAAAGAACTTTACTTCCAATGTTGTGCAACGTATATCTCTGAAAGTTAACAACATGCAATAAAGCGAAAGTAGGACAAAAAGACCACCCAGGCCAATCTAAGGATAAAAAAACAATATTTACTCGTTTTACTGCAGCTGTATTTCAATTAGAAAGTACTCCACGGCTATTGTTTAGTTTTAGGAGCCAGCTTCAAACGGTATTTCCTGTTAGAATTCCAGATTTAAAAGAAAATAAGATTTGGTCTTAGTAATGGACCTTTAATTTATAAGCTTAATTTATATTTTCAGTACCGTATACGACGTCCTCAAGTGGATTCTGAGCCGCTCAGTATGCATTTGTAATAACCCAGAGCAAGATTTAAAGCATATTAAAGGAAATGTGTTTATTTGTAATCGACAAGGAGAGACAGTAATTTATCTTAGACAAAGGGTCGACTATATTGCAAGAAACTGAGTTTAATTCCAAACTATAAAAGTAGAGCCAACGAACGGGACCAGAATATCTTTGATCTGATCTTATAATTGACCTCCTGCTTAAATTTATCAGTAGTGTATGAGCTCGATAAAAATCTGTTGTAGATTATATAAATGTACTCCTATTTAGATACTGACTGTAAATAGCTTATTCTGTACCATACAATAGCAGTAATGTTTTTGTTATTTTTGGTGACAAACATGTACACGTTTTGACTCATTTACAAAACATTCTTTATACGGTAACGTGTTGTAATATCTTAAATGTTAAAAAATAGCTAAGGATAAATTTTCTAAGACACTAAAATCATGGAATAATTAGGGCGAATTCATATACATGTGCCAGTATATGTGGATTAGTGTACTATTAAAATAAGTGTAAAACAGATGTAAACTTTACAAACCTTGTGTCATGTGACAAATTGTTTAGGGAATATGGTATTTACTGAATAAAAGTATGTATGTTTATTATACCGGCTAAGACTTTTTTGACGATTATTTATCAACTAATTTTTCTTTTATTTTTATGTTAACATCAAGTCCAAGATTGATAACTAAAGACATTATTAATTTCATGTGAATTTTGAATGCATTTACATTGAGAAATGATAATTATAAGTAACAGCAGCGCTTCTATCTGTGTATGTAAGACCATGCTTTAATATAATGCCGCTTTTGTTAATATATGTTGTTTTCAAGATGAGGTATTCCATGTAAAACTTAATACATGTAAATAATGGGTCAAATGACTTGTAAAGTATCATCAATTTAATATATAAAAATCAAGTATATTGAATTGTAAAGAATGTTACAAGTGTACCAATTTGTTTAGTTCTGCAAATCGAGTGGTCAACGCAAAACTAGTCTTATTGTACATTGTATATAGAAATAGAAGCAGATAGTATAGTTTCGCTTTTTGCCCTCGAAATATAATGGTATTTTATATTCTAAATTGTTATGACTGCATATAAGGCTATGCTTGCTTGATCTGTTAGTCAAAATACAATTAAAACTGTGATACTGTACAAAGTTTGACACAAACAAATGTTTTACAGATAGACAGGTAGGCTTTGCAGTTCCGTTTAACTTTTGTAAAATGAACATTTAAAGTTGATCTGCTTACCAAGAATGTTATCAGCAATGCGGTGTGAAGGTATTAGGTACGCTGTAACTACATCTTAAAACCATAATTTTATTTGACAAGGAAGATATCCAATCTGCTTTTTTGTAGAAGAAGTGAACGAATTCACAGAATGTGTGTTTTATTATATGTTCTAACTCACTTCTATTGATTAACGACATAAAAACAAATGTCGGTAAGCAATATATTACAATTTTGACCATTTCTTTGGCCGATCAAATGTAGTCTCTGTATGTAAAATGGTATATCATTTTAAATATTGAGAATGTTAAGCTGTGTTTCCCTGACTCTTAGATATGCTATCGAGTCGACTGTGAATGGAAAACGCGCATATGTTCTGGTACAGTATATTGTTAAGAAGGTCAAAATATGTAGAAACGGAACTGATTAAAGGATAAGTAAATTATATGATATGGTATAGACTAACTTAAAACCAGAACAGAAAATGTATGTATTAACTTATTTTTTTAACATCAGGTTTAAGTAATGCAATGTGATCAACTTAATCACAACTTGGTATCGTAACACTTTTACGAATGTTCATAAGTTGCATGACACGCGTGCATAGAATCCAGCAAAGTAAATTTGGAAAAAAAACCACTAGATAACAGTATTTAATGACTTTAAAACAAAGACAATCTGTAAAATATTTACGTCATATGTGTCAACTTTCCACTTTTGGAATAACAAACTAGGACAAATTGGTGTTCTGGTGTAATCGATATGGTGTTAAAAAAAATTTTTTTTTTTTTAAAAAAAAACAAAAGGATCTGCAGATTAGTAAAACCTTTTTGGATCGATTGGATTTATTCAATCGTATCCAAAGTTAACAGAGTATTTCAGACCCTTACGGCCGAACTCTTAACCCAATTGTTTTGTCGAATACGACTGAAAAGTAGTTCTATATATTCAATGAAATAAAAAGAATTGTAATGCATTACCTTGTATTCTGTTTTCATTATGATGTATTGATGAATACATGTAAAACATTAAGAATTACTAAAAATCAAAGAGGTATCTGTTCTGTACTTAGAACTAGTTTCCTACGCGGTTTTGGTCAGAACAGTTTTCTAAGTCAGACCGGAGACACTAAAAGACACCTAGTCAGGCCGAATAATGTGTCTTATATCCGATGTTATGTTTGTGATCATAAACTATCGGAACATGCTTATACGTTATGGAACCACTAGGTACTCTTGAATTTTAAATTACAAAACTCGGAATTCAACATAAAAAAACGATTTTTTTTGTAACTTGCCAACGCCTCTATCATCAAAAGTGCTCGGCCTGACTAGTTGTCATTTAGTGTCTCTAAAGGTTTTCCGAAAAACTAGTCTAATATACGCCTTCTTGCGTTAAGGTATAAAACTGAAACTTATCAGCAAATTAACTCTACAGAGGCACTTGTAGATGTCTTTTTGAAATATGACAACATATTTTTATGCTTTAAACACGTTGTAATTGTTGTATTTTATGTAAATGCGTGGTTCGAAAATGGTACGAAAATGTCCGCATTTCGGCGAAGTCGATTCGTACCTGGGTACGAATAACTGTAAGAAATCACATAGATCTACATATCATAACTACGGTTTTTTAAATATAGACAAATGCAATAATCTAAATGGAAAATCAAATTCATTTCTCTGGATTATGCTGTCATTTACAATGACAATCATAACAAATATTAACTCAATATGAATTGTAACAAAAACTTTCAAACTTTACCAAAGTAGGAAAATGAATTAATATAAGTTTTCTTTGAAAGCTTATTTTCAGACTCCAGTTATATTGTTACACCTTTGTACTATGTATGTATATATATACATTGTATTTTCGAGAATAAATATTGTTTAAACTAAACTTTACCACGATTCTTTTGCTACACTAAATTTTGGTGTGTACATTCATACATACATTAAAGTGACATTATCGGCATGTTTTTCAAGTAAAAATCCAGCTTTATATGGTGTGTGTACAAAAGCGTAGAGGAAATAATAGCTTTTAACCCAATACACCAAACTCTTCACGCTACCAGTATGAAATAATAACTTTCCAAATATTGATTTTTTATTTGACTGGGAGAGTCAATTTAAGAAAAGAACAACTGCATGCAGGAGTTGCTTCCCTTCCACTGCCGCAAATTCTACCAACATCAACAACGACACAATCAACTATCATTTCATCAGTCCGATTTTTTTATATCTAAAGCACCAACTTCAAATACCAATGCGGCATAATCATTAATTTAACACATTTAAATGAACAGCAACCAAAAATTGCTTTTATAAAACTGTCACCAAAAATACACTATGTGCAGTAAGATGCGCATAATGTCACTTTAATTATATAGGAACATAATAATCATCATAATCATCATAATCATCATCATTATTACTTGTTACGCAGTACTGCTAGAGTCTAGTATATGTTAAATATGAAAGATATCTAAATTCTTTTATGTCTGGGAGCTATCTAGGTTCTACCCAGGTGCCCGCTCGTGACTGAAATAATGCCAGAATTGGCACCCAGTGTCTTCCTCCTCCATGAAAGCTGGACGTTGCAATATGACCTTAGCTGTTGAGTGCGACGTTAAATCCGAATCAATGAATTGGCACAATACAATCAACCCTATGGGCATATCCCATAACTTTTGAATGGCATTAAAAGTTGTTCAAACTATGAATTTTCAGATCAGTTTTGTCAAAATCCATTTCTCAGTTACCATTCACAGCTTAATACTTTATAGGGTAGTTGAACATAGTCACTGAATGCAAAATGTAAGCACATGGGTTCCTATCTCAAAAGTAAAGTTTACACAAATGGTTAAAGGTCAAAATTTGTGGACAGTTGTGTCTCCAGTTTATAACTTTACTCGTGCAAGGGTGTCCTGATATTTACACATGTGATGTGTACAATCTGTGTTGTCCTGATATTTACACATGTATGTGTGCAGACTGTGTTGTTCAGAGACAATCGATCCTCCAGCACTTTCAGTCCTTTGATTTTATTAGTTTGGCAAACAGATATTGGAGAAGAACAAAATCAAAGACGATGTACAGATTGTCAAAAGAACATGTTGTTTTCACTGTATAACGTTTTATGTGCGTATATAACAGGAAACAAGAAGTATTTCACTAACACCATGTCTGCATGTGTCGAAATACGATTATACCTAATAGAAAAGAAAATAGATATAGTTGTATATTCATCTACATTCAGACTGGTTGCTCATAGGATAGATGTCAATTTTAGAACGAGGATCTATTAAGCGTAACAATCGGTCCTTGATTTTACTCAAAATATATATTTAGAAATGATATATATGTCATAAAATGTTTGTGATATGAAAGAGTGTTGTCTTTCCGCTGATTCTGTGCTCAAAAGTGAGTTATTGTAATCGGACGATAGTCGTCGTCTGTCTGTCTCTGTGTGTCACTATCCACACTTTTCTTGTAAACACACTAGATGCCACATTTTATGAAAACTGGTAAGAATGTTAGTCTTGATGTTGTCTAGGCCAAGTTCAAAACTGGATCACATGCGGTCGAAATCTGGGTCAAATGGTTAAATAATAGAAAAACCTTTTGAACACACTAGCGGCTATATATGATCTTCATAAAATTTGTAAAATGTGTTTCTTGATGCTCCATGTGCCAAGTTCATAACTGGCTTTCGTAGGATGAAAATTAAGTTAGAAACTGGGTAACATTAGATCCAAAAATATGTCACCCATATTAACCCGCATTTTGCAAAAATGTTGGAGTGTGATATTGTTAATAATATTTTGGTTAAGTTTGAATCTTAGTGGTTACGTTCGGCCTAAACACTAGGTCACCAGGTCAAAAGTTATTATAACAGTTATTACAAATACAACCTTGCATGCCTAAACCGTTTGGCCAAACAAATATATATTAATTAAATAAAAGCATGCCTCAGGCATCTATTACGCTCAGTGTGGAAGTGCAACAAATGTGAATACAACCGCCACCACCAACAACACTAGAAAGCCGAAAAATCACTTTCTTTTCACAAATTATTGTGATTTATGCCATCATTGGTGTTTCTATTTTTCATCTGAGTTTTCATTCGCCGGACAAAGAATTGTTGCTTGTGTTGTTAAGTAACTCTGGGTTACATTCTACCGACGCCAGGCTTGAATTGTTTGAAACCCCCCAAGCCGCTGGGATCATAAATTCGTTTTGCATCACCGTACTCAGTGACAGTTACATGACTTTGTTGCCTCGCAATAGTTGAGAGGCGCACATTGGAGTCATCTTCTATCCAAATCTCCGTGTCACGTTAGGAGCAAAAACCAGCGACTCATTTGTTATCTATCCGCAAGATCCCGATCCGTTTCCTTATGGGGTGGATCTCAATGTTGGATGTAATTATTTGTTCGGTTCTGGTCTGAAATAACCTCGTTGGAGACATAAAAGCGCCATTGTTAAGAGTAGTGCCGTTCACAGGAGGGCCGTGTTAACCACCATCATCAAGAATATGTCAACCATTACCAAGTCAAAGCTTGATGAAATAGGGATCAATATAAGGAGCGATTTGGGATAAATCGTTCAGTTCGTTAGTGGCAAGTCAATGGTCAAGTTGAATTCAAAGTGCGCCTCGACCTGCTCCCTGCGGCGGCCAACAATCTAAATAAGGTGATTGCTGAACAAAAAAATTAGAATCCCCATCCGACGAGCAGAGGTCAAAACCTTCACAAATTCATGCTATCCCATTCATCACTTTCAATTAAAAAATAACTAATGAAGTTGATGCTATCTTAACGTACATTAAAATTAATTTAAGAAAATTTGTGATGCAATTTGGCTAAAAAAACAAAAAGGTGAAAGTAAGAAAAAGGTTGCTGACACTTTTTTCCTATATTTGTTGAAATGGCGTCTATGTGCTTTGTATTTTATATAATAATTCAAAATGTCTTTCTTTCTTAGGTGTTATTACCTTAAAAAGGAACGTACGTTATTGAAGTACAAGCTGATATGGTTGCTACACCTACGGTTGAATCTGAAGCAAAAAGGGCAATATCTGGAATAATTCAATAAATGTTAAAGCTCAGCTATAGCCAAATCCCCATTATATTTTCGAATTAAATAAATATTCTCATCGAATGTAGTTAGCCATTACATTTTAAATTCATTTCGACAATAGTTATTAAATGTCTAATTTGTTCCTTGAAGAATGCGTCTTAAGTATATAATGCAAAGCACCATCGCATTTTGTAAAATACGTCTCTGTTAGTTAAAGTTACAAAAGAAAATCTAACAGTAAAGCTTTTTAAAATTAGACATATGGGGAATCAACATAACGTAAATATACTATCAGAGCAAAGCATATGAAAATGTGGATGATCATCTACATATTCTCGGTCATCTGCTCCTTCTTTCTCTTTTATGTAACAATATATTTATTTGTGTATTGAAAACCCAATTTTGCGAATGATAATCTTATTTTATATCTTTTGTTCATGCAACAGAATGTATGATATAAATAAAGTCATTAGTTTGCACGTATCAATGTGTCACAGGGACAATATGTCTGTGCCAGAGTGTATGTTATTGTCTATGTGTAGTATTGTCGTTTGTGTCTCTTATGTGTATGTATATGTTCGTGTCCTCTTTTTCTTCTCATTATTCATATCATTAGTCATATCATTTTCCATCTCATAACAACGATGACGGGCCTCACTCACTTTCATCTGACGATAATCACGTGCACCTATGCGCCTGCGCACTGATAATAGAGATTCTAAAGGCGAGAGCCGTGTTTTTCTTTTCTCTCTGAGAATTGTTATTGTTTTAGTGCCTGCGTGTATTTACAGGTAAAATATGGTTGTCAGTAACTCATTTATATTCATTGCATTCATGTCTATGTCGTATTATACACTTCGTGTGGATTGTTTTTGCATTATTTTGATGCGCACTGATAATAGAGATTCTAAAGGCGAGAGCCGTGCTTTTCTTTTCTCTCTGAGAATTGCCATTGTTTTAGTGCCTGCGTGTATTTACAGGTATAATCCTCACTCTCCTTCTCCCTAAATGAGAACTCACGAGTATCCGTGACATTTGGTGGCCAGTGTGGGGGACTGTGACTGGATATATACTTCGAGATCATGTTTACCTTGTTCTCTTAACCCGTACGAAATTCGAGGACGAATTTCAATATAGTGGGGAAGTATGTCACAGTTCGGACTTAGTTCACAATTGGGGCGAATATGTGTAAGCGTCGTCGGTAGCTCAGTCGGTAGAGCATTCGCCCTGTAAGCGAAAGGCCCCGGGTTCGGGCCCGGTCTGGCTGCACGTTTTTCTCACCCTGTGACATTTGGCGCCCAACGAGGGACCGTGACTGGATATATACTTCGAGATCATGTTTGTATGCTAGTGTGTGTTGGTAGTGTATATATGTGTGTGTACATGATTGTGTCGTGTGTGTGTGCGTGCGTGTGTGTGTGTGTGTGTGTGTGTGTGTGTGTGTGTGTGTGTGTGTGTGTGTGTGTGTGTGTTGGTGGTGTGCACTTCTGGGTGCTGTGGGGTTCGTTTTGGGGAGGCTGCGTTTTTGGTACGTGGCGTTCCCTGTTTGATATTATTATTATTATTTTTTTTTACTTTGTTCTCTTAACCCGTACGAAATTCGAGGACGAATTTCAATATGGTGGGGGAGTATGTCACGGTTCGGACTTAGTTCACAATTGGGGAGAATATGTGTAAGCGGCCCGGTAGCTCAGTCGGTAGAGCATTCGCCCTGTAAGCGAAAGGCCCCGGGTTCGAGCCCCGGTCTGGCTGCACACTTTTCTCCCCAATTGTGAACTAAGTCCGAACCGTGACATACTCCCCCACCATATTGAAGTTTGCTTTTGATATGTCAGTGTATATTAGTATGGAGCAAGATAATGCAACATCACAAACTGTTGAGAGACGTGATGAAGTAGATCTTGATTTTTGTATACAGCGTGTACTTATGTCTGGGTATACGATTGACACCGCTCGTAATACTCCAGATAGGGCTCCAGTGCATTCTGACAGTAGGTTTGGTACACCAACTCCAGATAGAGAGCTCCGTAGCTTGTTTGACCGACCTCCGCCTGTTTTGTCCCCTTACAATGCACGCACTTCACTTGAAGGTGGCCCTTCACAAAATATTGATAGACGTGTTAGTCATGATTTTTTAGACCAGGGTATGACACTACACCAAACTATTCACCACCTATTGATCGAAGTCGCAGGCGTGTTTCCTTTAGTACTGCACTTCAGGATACACCCTCCTATTCTAAGCATCCAGCAAAGCAGACCAGTGACATCCCATATCGGTCTTGTGGTCCAGATACTCCAATGGGCACTCGGTCGTCTGACACTATACCTCCCCCTGTTTATTCACCACATACATTTTCCAGTCCTGCTTATGGTGCACCTCCACATAGACTTCCTAAACTTCCACAGTTTTCTGGAGAACTTAAGAAAGAGGATGTTGAGTTTGTAGTTTGGAAATATGAAGTGAATTGTCTCCTTAAAAGTGGAATTTACTCGGAATACTGCATTCTTGAGTCCATAAGAAACAGTCTGAAGGGTAAAGCAAGGTCTGTATTGCTTCATTTGGGTGAATGGGCAACAGTTCCTGAGATCATGAGGGAAATGGATGCCACTTATGGTAATGTTGGAACTACTGAGAGACTTAAGGAGCAGTTCTATTCAGCTAGCTAAGGAGAGGGTGAGTCACTTGTAGACTATAGCCTAAGATTAGAACATCTGCTCTGCAATTCTCAGATGGATCAGGATAGAGAAGATATGTTGTGCAACCGTCTTTGGTCTGGTTTACGAGACCAGGATTTGAAGAATGCGACTCGCTATAAGTTTGAGTCTGTGCAGGATTACACCAGGTTGAGAAGGGAATTGATACAGGTAGAAGAAGACATGAAGGCGGTACAGACGGTAAGGGCTGATAAAGGTAAAGTTGTTTCTGATACAGGAAGAAGTGATTCCAGCAGGTATAAGGAGCCAGATGCCAGACAGATGACTCAAGGCTTTTGAAGGAAATGCAGGAACTGACTGCACAGATGAAAACTCTCAATACCAGAGTTAGTAGAATTGAGAAGGAATTAGAAGAGGCCAAGATGAATAGAAAAAGGTCTGGATGGGGAAACAGAGGCTCTGGAAACAGGAATCAGGACAAGGGTACTGAAACAGGAACCACCAAGACAGAACCCACCTCTCAAGACACCAAAGGTTTAAACAAGCAAGATCCTCCCACGAAGGGCCAGTAGGAGGATTGCCTAGACAAGAAGGCCCACCAGTTGTTCCTTTGGTCTGACACTCCAATGAAACTAATGTTGTTGTTAACGGGTGCCCTGCCGTTGCACTTCTTGACTCTGGATCTATGGTTACCACTCTTTCTCAGTCTTTCTTTCAGTCTTTAGATCCTCTTCCAGAGTTTTTTAGTATTTCTGACTTGTGTGTTAAAGGTGCGAATGTCTCCACTGTACCATATGTTGGATATGCAGTCCTTGATATCACGTCTGCTCATTGTCTGTCATCTCAGTCAGTTTCTGTCCCAGTCTTAATTGTACCGGACACTTCTTATTCACAAACAGTCCCCCTTATTATTGGAACCAACGTTACCAATTACTTCAGAAAATGTGTTGAGGAGTCTCAGCAAGTTCCTTCTCCATGGCGTGAGGTCTTTTCTTCCATGCCAGACATTCATTCTGTTCCAGTGAAAGCTTTTCTGAATAAGCCAATGATTCTGCAGCCATTTCAGAGTTGCACAGTTCCAGGTATTGTTCGTCGTGTTCAGACCATGACACATGGTGTTACCGAGGATGATGAAAACACTCATTCTTTCAATGTTTTTCCTCGTCTTGTTAAAGTTCAGCCAGATCGGACCTTTTCTAAAGTTCCAGTCTGTATTTGCAACATGACTGTAAAACCTGTCCGTGTCATGCCCAAGTCTTTACTTTGTTCTTTGCAAGAGGTTGACGTTGTTCGCTCTGTTGACCCTCTTGAATGTGCTTCTTCTGACCAGTCTGCTAAGACCAAATCTCTAGAACAATTAGGGATCAAAGTACCACAGGACTCTGTACTTGGAAACCGCCGTGAAGATGCTGTTAACTTTCTTGAAAAGTGGAAGGGTCTATTCTCCACTGGTATCACTGACTTGGGTTGTACCAATCTTGTTGAACACGAGATCAACCTTACAGATCCCAAGCCATTTAAGGATCCTTACCGGCGTATACCACCCGGGATGTATGAAGAAGTAAGGGAACATTTGCAGGATATGCTTGCTGCTGGGGCCATTAGGGAGTCCAAAAGTCCATTCTCGAGCAACATTGTCCTTGTAAGGAAGAAAGACAATTCGCTCAGATTCTGTTTTAACTTCCGGAAGTTGAATAGTCGTACAGTTACTGATGCCTATTCCCTTCCAAGGATATACGAGACCATTGATTCCCTTGCAGGTTCGAAAATCTTCAGTAAGCTAGCCTTTTTTTTTTTTTTACGATCAGGTTACTGGCAAGTGGCTATGAAGGAATCTGATAAGGTAAAGACCGCCTTTTCAGTGGGTCCGCAACGGGTTCTTTCTATGAATGTAAACGGATGGCTTTCGGGTTGACTAACGCCCCGGCTACGTTTCAGCGCTTTATGGAGAGGTGCATGGGAGAGCTACATCTCAAGGAGTGCTTGATTTACCTTGACGACGTTATTGTATATTCATGCACCGTAGATGAACACTTTGAACGCCTTGATGCTGTTTTCAGGCGCCTACAGGAGGCTGGTTTGAAGCTCAAGGGTAGTAAATGCGAGTTCTTTCTCTCCAGTGTCACTTATCTAGGCCATGTTGTCAGCGCTAAGGGTGTCGAAACGGACCCTGAAAAGATAAAAGCCTTGAAGGAATGGCCTGTACCCACTTGCATCAAGCAACTGAGGAGTTTCCTAGGCTTTGCGGGATATTATCGCAGATTTGTGGCTGGTTATGCTAGTATCGCCAAACCTTTGAATGATCTGCTCGTAGGACACCCTACTAATGTCAAAGGTAAGAGCAGTAAGAGTGCCGCACCTTTGACCTGGGGTCTAGCCCAGCAACAGGCTTTTGACCAGCTTATTGAAAAGTTGACCACACCTCCAATCCTTGCATATGCTGACTTTTCTAAGCCTTTCATCCTGAATATAGATGCAAGTCAATCAGGTTTGGGTACAGTGCTTTACCAAGAGCAGGATGGTCACGAAAGGGTAATTGCGTTTGCCAGCAGAGGCCTACGCCAGAATGAACGCATTTACCCGGCACACAAACTTGAATGTTTGGCATTGAAATGGTCTGTTGTGGACAAATTCAGTGGTTACTTGGATGGTAACTCTTTCAAGGTCCGTACAGACAACAACCCACTAACCTATGTTCTGTCTTCAGCGAAGTTAGATGCGGCTTCTCATAGATGGCTTGCTGCATTAGCCACATACAACTTTAGCCTGCAGTATCGCTCAGGACGCTCGAATGTAGACGCCGACTTCCTTTCTCGAGTTCCTGATCAACAAGAAACTGTTGTTTTCAATGAAGCTGTGAAAGCTGTGTTCCAAGGATGTCTCCATACTGTTAGCTCTCCAGCTGTTGAATGTATTTCCATGAGCCAGAAGGTGGTAGACCTGAGCACTCAAGGCCCTTCTGACTACCTTAGTGACATAGACTGGAAGCAGGAACAGTCCAAGGATCCAACTATTTGTAGGACGATACAAATTTTCTCTACAGGTC